>JBAMHW010000003.1:31814591-31833158 GCA_037177495.1 Rhadinocentrus ornatus
GGATAGGCTCCAGCTCACCCCGCGACCCCTAATGGGAACAAGCGGTACAGAAAATGACTGACTGACTGACTGACTAACACATGAGGGTCTTTTCTGATGCCGTCTGAAACGTGGCAACAAAGCTACAAAGTGTTCGTTACCGAAGTTTAACACAGCTGGAGGAGAAACCTTGTTGCTCTGTAAACTGTAATCTCTGGTAGATTTTTACAACCTCAAAATGAAACCCATGAAAATCATCATCTACTCATGGAATAAAACAAAAACAATATTTAATAATCTGGAATAATCTTTTAAGACTTCAAACTTAATTAACCCGTGAGAGGCGGTCTTCACTGAAGTGAAATGCAAGTGGCCTGCAACGGCACTCACCGTCTGGGGGTTTCTCTGAGGGGGACACCGTGGATACTGTGGTGGTGTCTACATCATGAGTGACGCTAGGGTCGGTCTCTGGGGGTGCCGAGTTTGTGATAAAGGTTGCCTCATCCTCTGCCGTGGTTGAAGGAGGGGGTGGGGACTCTGTGGTTGTTGGTGCCTCAGGGGGATCAGGAGGAGTTGGAGTTGGTGGAGGAGGAACTGGTAACACTTGCACGGTGCCATTGGGACCAGAAGGTTGGGGATCTCCGTTGCCAGCTGGGCTTGCGGTTGTTGTGGTGACTGTTGTTGTTGTTGTAACCGTTGTCGACACGACTACTACGGGGGCGGTTGGTTCATGTGGGACCGTGGCGTTGAGAAAGGGAGCAGTAGGTGGGTCTATGGGCTTGGCTGTGGCATTTGGAGGACCTTGGGAAGAAAAAGATGAAACTCGGTCATTTGTTTGTGTGAATTATTCAACATATAAAAAGAGGATGCAGGTCTTACTTGTGATGGGGGCTTGAACCTGGGCTGAGGCCCCCAGGGCTACACCAAGCAGCAAGAGCAGGGGACACACACCCATTCTGCCCTGCGTGGAGAACACATCAGCCGAAAGAAATTAATAAAATAAAAATGAAATAAAATAAGACATGGATCGAAAAAAAACAACTTTTACCTGAAGAAGCGAAGCTAGCATCAATCACTCATTCGCACAGCGTGGTCCTGGAAAGCAACAGAAACGGGCATGAGACATGTGACACGACCCAAGAGCTTGCTTTGTCTTCATGTTTGTAACTCTACTGCTTTTCTACTAAATCCTGATCCTTGAATTACGCTTGCTTCTCTAAAACCTAAATCACCATGTTCACACATGCATAAATATGAGCACCCCATCAACAGTGATGCTGATTTTTTGAGCCCTGGAACACAATGAATGGCTCATAAAATGTAAAAGTCTGTTATCCAAATGAATGCTCCCAAGAAAATTCCAGTTAAATGATAAAAGAAATTAGTCACCAAAGTTTTAATTCACACTTTAAGCAGCTATTACAATGGGAGCAAGATGTATGACATCAATTTCTGATCACATCCAGATTTTTGTGAATCAAAAATGTGTATAACCCGAATAATCATTATCCTGACACTCAACATTTAACCCCCCAAGCAAGAGGAAAACAGAACTTTTGCCACTTAAATTCCTTCAGTAACAATGCATCTATTCAGCTGCTCAGCCACTCATGTGTGGATGAGTAAGAGCTGCACAGACTTAAAGAGATCCTGGCGAAAGCCCGGTGGTCGTTCAGACTAACTGTCCGGCGTTTGTATAATCCCAGAGGCTAACTGAGCTGTGATAATCCCTGGACCTAATCCTGACCCTGCCATAATTCAGCTTGGATGCCTTCGCTTACAGCAATACTTGAACAACAGTAGACTGAGCCAAACACAGCGTGCTGCCCACACAGACTGATGCTTTACATCATGGATTACTGTATCAGTGGGCAAACCATAGACTGGGTGCTAAAAGTGCACATAGTGTCAGCTGCCAATCCTCTGATGTTTTGAGCTGAGCTCATTCAAGTGCAGGGCAGTTCTGCTCTGACTGCAGCCAGCTATGGGGCATGATGAACAAGTAGTCAATGAGGATGCAATTAACCTACTAATCTAATTGCTGCTCCCCTTTTCTCCTAGTAATCCATCTGTGCATCTACTAAGTCAACAATTTAACCCATTCAAAATGTAAAAGAAAAAACCCCAAATAATTTAAATATTTTGTGGAAAGAAATAAACCTTTTAAATTTTTTTTTTACAGTTTACGGTTCAAAACCCAAAAAAGTCACGTCCTATCGAATAAATCCGGAGCTTTGTTTCTTTCTTTTTATTTCCTTTTTAAATCTTCCAAACAGAGATATCTAAAATATTATAGGCACTTATTTTTCCTCAGTAATAAAATAAACATGCAGTTAAACATTTTTTAAGTCTTTTTTTGTTTTTTATAAATGATTTCATTTATAATAATTATGCTTAAGGAACACCTAATTGTGAGGTAGCAGATTTTTTTGCCACCTTTTCTTGGATTTATAACTACATGCAAAACTTATCCTCTTAGAAAAAAGGTTCTGCACAAAGTCTAGGAATCCAGATTCAGTGGATGGACTTGTGTCGTGTCTTGAACATAATCTATCATTTCTGTGTCTACTTGACTGTTTGTGAAAATAATTTTGCCAAAAGTCCACAAATGTCCACTTGGTTCCTTTGCAGTAGATTGCTGGGAGTCAAAATATATGTAACCTCCGGTGCTAATGACATGTAATTCTCTGTTGAGAAAAAACACACAAGACTAAGAGGATGAGGAGCAGAAGAACAAGGATCTTTGAAGAGAGACTGCAAGAGAATGATTATCCACACTTCTACAATGCATTGTAGACTAATTACATTCTTATGTTTATGGACAGTTGGCACAGCTGAACCAAAAGGTAGTATGCACGAAACCACGAGCCCATCTGGAGAATCTCAACTGATTTGAGTATGCAAATAATCTTAATAATCTTTATATAATCTTAATAGGTCCACCATTCCTCCCTCTTACCCCTCCTTTGTCCATCTCCACCCCCTTCCTTCAACATTGGTTGTAATGCTTTTTATAAACATTTTAGCTTAAGAATTTAACATTTACTTACCATATCTAATCATTTACATGTTGACAAACATTTTAAGGGGGGATCTGCTGGTTGATTTGCTGGTTCAACCCAGAAGAATTAAAAGTAAAATGGTTTCATTGTGAGAAAATCAAAATGTGCCAAACTACAGAGCTTTCTTGACAAAGTACAAATCTGCCCCTGTAAACAAAATGACATGAATAAATGATTAGCTTCCTCTCTCTGTCTGGTCATACAGAAACATCCATAGCTCATCCAACTCCCATCTCAAGCCTAAGAACGGCTACTTCTGCTAACATTCCTCTTACTGAATCTGTTTGATATACGGTAAGGATAAATGTGATGTGATGGGCAAAGCTGACTGATTAACTTTGTCATGAACAATTTTTTTTTCCCCCATGACCTTTTCATAATGAAGTATGACTCATTGTCGTCAGTGTGCCGTCCACAGGGACTTGATGATGTGTCACTGTGTTGATATAAAACGTATAAGCTAACCCTGTAGCTAAGCTTTGCTTCACAGGTGCAGCAAGGTTTTTATAGAGAAATTGTGTAGCACCATGTCTGCAACTCTGAGATGCATCTTAACGTGCCCTGGCCTACAGAGAGGCTGTCACAGGCCTGCAAATTACTTAGAGAAAAAAAGGTGACAGTGTCCGGCGGTGGCGAACAGTTTGCTCGGGGTGACTCACTGCACAGCGCTTTTAACAAAAGAACCACAGACAGACATGACATTTTACTAAAATACATTTATTTATTTATTTTTCTTAGTCTGGAGTCTTCACAAGCTTGCTTTCGTTGTTTGGCTGCATGCCTCCTTCTGGCCAGAGCCTCCTCTTCTGCCTGGGTTCTTCTGGCTGTGGCAGCGCTTGTGGATGGCTAGCAGTCGAACACCCTCTGTTTTTCCATCTCCATCAAGGCTTCCTGCTTTCTTAAGGCCATGTCCTTGCTTCCAGCTGACAGGATGTTTTGGCGCAAATCTTTAGATCTACTGGCCGATACTTTATGTCTACTCTGGTAAACATCTCTATTGCCATCTTCTTTTGGGTCAGCATGGTGTGTTTGATAGTTTGGATGGCGCTAAGAGTGTTGATGCTCATGCTGCCACTTTCGAGTCGACGATTTTTGACATATAACTAAAAGGTGACTCTACCTGTGGCCAATGGAACACTGACAATGCTGCCTGTACTGTTGTGGTGAGCGCTGGGTACCTTCCCGTTTGAAAGACATCAGCCCACCAGCTGACAGCATCACCTCCAACTGTGTAGGCTCTGGTCTACACCATACTGGAGAATCTAAGACAGGATAAGAACCATTTAATTATCCTACCAGGGACATTTAACCTCCACAGAGGCAAAATATAGGTTAAAAAATGGACAGCAACATTAAATATCCATTTGTATATATATGTGTAATATTTACTATTTTTTTTCCTCCGTCTCGTGGGCAAAGAGTATAGATGGTCCTCCATTTCAATGTAAGCTGGCAAGCTGAACGATTCACGGTCGTCTTGGCTTGTTTACACCACCCCTGCGCCCTCCCCCTGAAACAGCGGGGACTCGCAGGTAAAATGCACAAGGCTAACAAGTTTGTCCCCTTTCGGCTGCTGTATTCAAAGATGGCGATGCAACATGGCAGCCTTTGCCACCTATGTATTTATAAACATCTAATTCTAAGCTACGAGAACGCTTTCATTTGGACAGGACCGTGATCAGACTTTGGTAAAATATGTATTTATGAAAGCAATTCCTGATTTTTGCTAATAAAAAAACAAAAAAGCTACACACTGTACCTTTATATGGGCATATATATAATATTTATAATCGCTAATACTACTGTATATTAAATAAGTGACCATTCGACTTTAAAAACTCATCCTCCTAAATTCCGGACATGGATTAATCCTGATATGGTGTCCCACACCGGATCAGTCTCAGGAGATGATAAGTGCCTCCAGTGTTGCTCTCCTGAGGCATGATGTCTGATGACAGACAGCCCACCGTGCGCCACTGAAAACAAGCGCCGACATATTTTACAATGCGTCTTGTGAACATCTCCGACGCTATCTGGCTATGGATGAAAGCGTTTTCGCTTTTGAGGTTGACATTTTTAAAAAGGTGCAGGTGCTGTGAGTAGCATCGGTATGTGGCATCCACCTTTTTCTGGCTAAAGACCATGGTCTCGGATTTGGGGGTGCTGATTTTCATCCCAGCTGCTTTACACTCGCTCCAGTGAGAGCTGAAGATCACGGCCCGATGAAGCCAACAGAACCAAATCATCTGCAAGAGCAGAGACCCAATCCTGAGGCCACCAAACCGGATCCCCTCAACACGTCAGCTGCGCCTAGAAATTCTGTCCATAAAAGTTATAAACAGAATCGGTGACAAACGGCAGCCTTGGCGGAATCCAACCCTCACTGACAATTATTTAGATTTACTGCTGGCAATGCGGACCAAGCTCTGACATCGGTCGTACAAGGACCAGACAGCTCAAACAAGGGGGTCCGGCACTCCATACTTCCGAAGTACCCCCCACAGGAGTCCCCGGGGGACACGGTAAAACGCCTTCTCCAAGTCCACAAAGCACATGTAGACTGGTTGCGCAAACTCCCATCCCCCCTCCAAGACCCTGAAGAGGGTGTAGAGCTGATCCACTGTTCCATGTCTTGGACAAAGACCACACTGCTCCTCCTCAATCCAAGGTTTGATTATCCGATGGACCCTCCTCTCCAGCACCCCTGAATAGACCTTACCAGCGAGGCTAATGAGTGTGATCCCCCAGTAGTTGGAGCACACCCTCCAGTCCCCCTTTTGAAGAGGGGGACCACCATGCCAGTCTGCCAGTCCAGGGGAACTGTCACCGATGTCCACGCGATGCTGCAGGGCCGTGTCAGCCAAGACAGCCCTACAGCATCCAGAGCCTTAAGGAACTCTGGGTGGACCTCATCCACCTCCGGGCCCTGCTACTGAGGAGCTTTTAACCACCTCAGCAACCTCAGCCCCAGAGATGGGAGAACCAGCACCAGCTACCCCAGACTCTGCTTCCTCTTCGGAAGACGTGTTGGTGGAATTGAGAAGGTCTTCGAAGTATTCTCTCCACCGCCTCACAATGTCCCGAGTCGAGGTCAGCAGCCGCCCATCCCCAGTGTACACAGTGTTGATGCACTGCGTTCCCCTCCTGAGCTGCCGGATGGTGGACCAGAATCTCTTCGAAGCCATCCAGAAGTCATTCTCCATGGCCTCTACAAACTTCTCCCATGCCCGAGTTTTTGCCTCAGTGACCGCCGAAGCTGCATTCTGCTAAGCCCGCCGATACCCATCAGCTGCCTCTGGAGTCCCACAGGCCAAAAAGGCCCGATAGGACCCCTTCTTCAGCTTGATGGAATTCCTCACGACTTTGCGGAGGGAGCCTAGTGGTTCCAGAGCCCAAGCTGTGCGTTGAGGTGAGTCCAACTATATCTAGCCGGAACCGCTCAATCTCGCGCACCAGCTCAGGCTCCTTCCCCACCAGAGAGGTGTCCTTCCACTTACCTAGAGCTAGCTTCTGCAGCCGAGGATCAGACCGCCAGGGTCCCCGCCTCTCTGGCAGCCGCCCAGCTCACACTGCACCCAACCCCTATGGCCCCTCCTGCAGCCCACGGGAGTCCTGCTCTTCCAGTTTTCATAATATCCCAGTTGTCAAAGCCACTAAAGTATAACTTTATATATGTGATATATAAAATACATTATATGACTTTATAAACATTAATAATCTAAGTGTATACGATTAATTAAATAAAGTGAAACTATACTATATTGCCTCACAATTATAAAGTTTGGGGAGCAGTTCTTGTTAAGGTCTGCAAAATGCTTTAGGAAGAGATAGTTTTAAAAAAAATGGCTGAGAGTGATCACTTGGTTGGTGTTATGAATCACAAATTTCTGATTCAGTTATAATTAGTGGCTGGTAGGGCTGAATGGTTAATCGTTTTTAAATTGGTCCTCTTTTTCAGATTTAAAAAAAAATGCGTCCAAGCGTGATTCTGCTCCGTCTTAACCTCAGATATGTTTACATCGGATTTACGTTGCGTTTCATTCCCCACACTCGCTTGTTATCCTCCACTCTCTCACAGCCGGTGAGATGGAGAGGAAGAGGAGGCAACTGCAGCGCAGAGGACAGAGTAACCGGCTGTTTGTGCAAAATGCATAGAAAGTTTGAGTTACTCTCACTCCTCATTTTCTCAGACAGGCTTTGCACCTGCGGGGCCCATCAAATGTTTCCCCCATGAGAGGGTTCAGCATCTTAAAAAGACGAGGCAAAGATAGAGTGGGCTACGTGTATAAATGAAACATCATGTGACAGCTCTTAGCTGTAAAGTCACATCTTTAAACCTCATCACGGACTAATCTTCCATAAATGACTGAAACCATGTGATGATAGAAACACACAGATGATAGAAAACAATCATGATGAAGTGAAGAAAGGCATTTTATTGAATGGAGTCGTTCTAAATACATTCATCAAAAAATCAAGATGCATTATTTTACTGAATATTACAGTAAAACAATGTGACTTGCATACAGAAAAAGACTTATTTTCCGGTGTATTTACATGAGCTGCATTTTGATTTTACACCTGTGCAGATTAACTGTACAACATGCACAAATGCAGAAATTCTTCTTAAGTGGAGTACACCCACGTTTGTCTTATTTTTACATGTTTTTGCAATATTACTTATCAAACATGTTGAAATTCATATTTTCATAACATTTTAAATACATGTTTTCCAGCCCTTGAACAAAGTTGAAGTGAAATAAATATAAAATAGCTCATTTAACGTGTATAGCAGAAACCTTTTACCCAATCAAACTGGATTGGCCCAGAAGTAAGGACCCTGAGAAGTCTGGTCAAGTAAGAGGCTAGAGAAGTAAGGTCTAGTAAAACCTTATTACAAACAGTGGGGTGCAGCTCACTTTTTCTTTCCAAAACACAAACATATTAGTCTCACATAGGGACTCTGAAACTTACAGAAACAACTTGAGCACAATGAGATAAGATTAACTGACTTTAGCTGAAGTCCAAACAGCTGGCAGCTGACTCTCAGTTCCACCGTGTGGAGTCTATCCAAAGATTTAAACTAGTTTTCACAAAGTTGTGCATATAAAAACTGTGGCTCAACGCAGTTTGTAGAATGTAGGGTAGAGCTATCCCTTCATGCTGTTGTACATGCCTGTTCTCTAGGAGGTAGTGGTCGTTACTGGACTGGTTCTGATTACATTGATGTATGCAGAACACTGATGGTTGATACGTTACAGGAAGAAGGATGGTTATCCAAGTTTATTTAGAAAAATAAACAAACCGTTAAAGAAAGAAGAGAGATTTCTGTCTTTTGTTTGCAGCTCAGTTGTAGTCCAAAATTCCAAATTACCAACCAATGTCAAAATGATGAGCTATTATCCAGCAAACATTAAGGCATCTATAGCTTCCAATACTCCCCAAATAATTCCCAATGCTCTCAGGGGCTAAGCCATCACTAGAGGAGAACTTGTAGATTCCCAGATTGAGGCATCCTTAGAAATGGGAGATTTTAAAATGTCATGCTAAAGCTAAATCTAAGACTGTGGACAGTGGCATCACATTTTATTATTATGCTGCACTTCTGCAAAAAGACAGCACAGAGGGCTTTAAAACATGTCACAGTAAGCGGCACTGTGCAGAACTCTGAGCTTTATAAGCTCAGCTAATTAATGAAGATGCTCCTCCACCTCACTGGAGAGCAATCACAGTGTGTGGGCTGTTCCCACCACATTTCATTGATAGACTGAAACACTTATAGGCAGAACATAAAGGAAGCCTAATTACATCTCCATGACAACCAAAAGGCCAAGAGGTAAGACCAGCGAAGGATGGTTATTTAAAATGCTGAGTCACAGCTGAAGTCTTTAGATTTTCAGTGATCTGTGATCTTATGGAGTAATAATAGTCTTTTCTATGCTCACATGAATTTATGGATGGTTTAGAATGGATTTAGTAGGTATATACGAGGGGATTAAAGTACTAAAGCATTAGAAAAGAAGTTTATGTAGCTGCTGATTGTGAATGAGTTTAGTATGCCATTTATACTAGATTTGGCAGAAACCCAAAGACAATGTGGTTACTACTACTACTAAAGTGGCAAGGAACTCAATGTTTGATAAGATTCTTAGAAGAAATATGAGATATTGTGCCTTTAATAGGGACAACTCGAGGCGAGTGAGTGGCCTTACAGACCACAGACTTGACTAATAGGACTCCATCATTCATACGGAGAAATAGTTTTTTCTGGCTTTTTAACATGGCATCCTGCTTCACTAGTTGCTGCAGTGCTGGATAATACTTGTCTGTCTGTCTCCATTCATGGCATATTAATACTGTTTCTATGTCTTCAGAAGGAGGGGGTCTGGGGCAATGGGAATTCTGTGAATGCTTCCCTTCATGGGAGGCTGAAGTAGAGCTAACTCAGGGCTGTTAGGACTTTTGCTCTGAAACAAACCACAGATTATACATCCCCAGTGCCACATACAACAGCCACAATCCTCTGGACTTCCTTTTCTGAGGAATACTACTCCTTGCTGGTGTGGTTTCTGTTCCTGTTGGCTTTATTCGTGAGCTGGTGAGTTGATGCAAAACTGAGCAGAAGCATGGGATTATTACTTTGGCTAATCACAAGGGGAAGAGTGACCGCTGTGTGTTATTAAGCCTGTAATGATGATTTGGGCCCATCACACTGTGGGGATGCAGAAAATTTACTTGTTTCAATGGGTGAAAGTGGTGAGTCAGTGAAGCTCTGCCCGGTGTCTGCTGCTTTGTGGGGTTTCTCACAGAGGATGCCAGGGGCCTCTCAAGCTTTCCCACACTGGACACAGAGAGGATCTAGAGGCGCAAATTATGGCCTCCCCACAAAAGCCACTGTGACCTTCAAGTGTAGAGTGGGTCCAAAAGGACGGCTCGAGAACCACAACGAACCTCGAATCACTATCACTTCTGCCCTTTGAAACTCAAGCAACATAACCAATTTCTAGATGCAGCTAAGGCTGGCCATCAGACCTCGGTACATTTCTGCCAACGCTAAAGATGTGCGAGATGCATCAAAAACCACAAAGACCTGGAAGTTGGCACTAAATTCCAACTTAAGACTCTTGATAGTTTGTTATCCCTCTGTAAGAAGATCCTGACCATTTAAAACGTTCTCTTTATATTCTTGAGCAGATACTGCTGGTGTTCAACATTTCCTGCTTAAAAAAATGGGATTTTTTTGTAGAAAATAAAACAAAAAAACAAAAGGATGAACACGACTGATGCCAGAGTTCTGATGCTGATTTAAATGAAATAACACTGGCTAATGTAGCTTTTAATGTGCATAAAGGAAGTCATGGCTATACTTACCATATACCATGGTCAGGTGGTTACACTGACTAGTTAAAATCTGGTTTTATGGTTTATTAACTTTCACCAGACTGCTTAGTGGGGGGAAAGTTGTATTTTAGATGCATCACAATGGGGACGTGGATGCTTCTGAATCGATTTACAAATGGTAAAAAATTGTTAATTAATAACACAATGTTGAGGAATGCAAAAGACGGAACTTCAAATTGCGGAAGTGCAGTGCCCGGACCGTCTGTGGTGTGCACATTACAGACACAACGACTGAGAATGAAATCTGGCGGCACCCTCTGCATAAAAGCTAGCATGTGGATGTACTTCGGCTTCTATGGGTGGCTTCATTTGCTCTCAATTAGCTTTAAGTGAATGCTGGAAGTGGAGCGGAATACAATGCACATGGCATTGTGGGTAAACAACGGTAGGCGGCTCTGGCCCGGAGAAATGTCTTGTGGTCAGACGTGGACTAAGAATGCGGTAAAAGTTCTGATAAAAGTATGATCAACCCAAGACTCCATGCTTAGCTCTGGTCTGGTGGAAAAACAAGTTGTCCTGCATTAACTAATAGATGGAGTTAAATATGAGAAAACATTTTACACGTTTGTACAAGAAAAGTAGTAAAGTCCTCAAAAAAAGGGGAAATGATGGAATTACAGCAACTCAGCAGGACAAAATATACCATTCCTGAATTAATTTACCCGTAAGTTTTTTTCCCTTACATTATGTATTTTAGGGGAAAAATTACAAAAGCAAAAATGAACTCGGATACAAAATAAGTCCAAATAACATTTTAAACTCAAACAAATGTGGTATTAATGCCAACAATCAGACATTATCAACACTAATATCCAGTAGTAAAAGCTCCAGTCGAATGTTTTACTTCAGTAATTCAAATAACAGATGCAGTACTACACAAACAATATGTACAAATACCACAGGTAAAAATACCCTGATACGCCAGGTGATTTCTTGCAGAGGTTCTTTGGGAAAAAAAAAAAAAAAAAGGATTTGAAGGCGACTGAATGAAAGCTTTGACTTTAACCAATAAGATGAACCAGGTGGAACCACATGGAACCAGCCAGCGAAACTTTAGTAGGGGGTCACTTTCTGAGGTCTCCTGCTTTCTGTTGCTTTTAGCTTGTAGTGGAAAGTTAAGTGTAGTTCAGCATTTTCAAACATCTGCAAAGGTGCCAAACAACCAAATCGTCTGACTAATCGATTTCATGACTGATTGTTGCAACAGTTCCATACTTCAGACCCGCCCACCATCTTGCAATAAAGCATTGTTTCCTTGTAAGTGACTAAGCTAAAGGCAACACAATTCCTCAATGTTCATAACCAGCCATGTCCTTGCCAGCTGTCCTGCTGTTACTTGTTCATTCTGCTGAGTTACTTGTTACTTTATTTAGTAGAATTACCTTACACTAACGTCAGAGTACGCCTGTGTTATGACCATTATGTAACGTAAAGACAGTCTCCCACTGTAACTGAAGCAGTCAGGGTAGAGAGGGGCTGGCTAACAGATAAACTAATTAAAGTTTGTTAAATACCTTGCCATATATTTTTTGTGGTTTTTTTTCCTTAATAAAAAAAAGAGGCTATGAGGATCTGAAAAATATCTAAAAGTCACCTAATTTATTTGGTGACAGAATGACCCAAAGAGCATTCCTCCTACAGATGGTTGTGGAATGATCTGGTGTGTGTGCATTAAGGGAAGGGTAGGAAGATAAATTATTGTGTGGGGAAGCCTGAATCCATCTGTTATAAGTGCCACAAACAGCACACTATTTAAAACTGCTGGCAGGCCAAGAAAAGCCTTAGTCAGCGAAAGCCCTGAACGTTAGTGCTTAAACTTCGTACAACTAACTTGGAGCCTGTCACGATAAGACTCGCTCATGTTCTAGCAAATCTTTCTAAGATAAACCTACATTGCTTTGTGTTAGCCAAGTTCAAGTACACGTCCATCACTGTGTCTGGACAAAAACAGGAAAAGAAAAAGAAAAAAGAAAAACTTTATTAAATCAAAGTTAAAATACTAACACTGAGACACTTAGTCTGCACTTTCGTATCTAAATCGGACAAGTACTGCAGTACACCAAAATATTTAATGATAACTTCCGTGTTCAGATGAACAGTGCAATAAAAATAAAATAAAATAAAATAAAGCCTTACAAGCAACAAGAATGGGTTTCTTGGCTTACTTTTTTTTTCTTTTTAGTTTTGCTAGAACTTACAACATTGATATCGGAGGTGACCATCTCACCTCAACTAGACAATCATCAGAGATCCAACTCCAGAGCAATGCATTGCCAGAGCTCCAATTCTTTAAAAAAATAAAAACAGTTTCAAGGAAAGAATTGTAAAATTTTTTATTCATTTCCAAACCAGGGCAAAAAAAGGGTCTTACTGGCTGACAGAATCCAAGGGCAAATATTCATATTTATAACTATGACTCTAAAAAGTGTTCAAACCCAACCCAAGTTGGCCTTGACTGAGAAGGCATTGTTTAGGAAAGTAAATGTTTTTTTCCATGGCACGAATGGTAGAATCATCCTATTAAACATGTGCTGTGGACACATTAACAGACATACAGAATAATAATTAAATGATTTAAGTTGCCCTAATTATGCCTAAAAGATAATATATGTAAGTTGGATGTGCCGAACCCAGCTGCCCAACAAAGAGCCACTATCCACATAGTTTATGGCAAAAAAGCAAATAGTGCCACTCTCAGCTATAAATAAACAGGGATGTGGCAACTAGATTTTAACTAATATGAACCAACATTAAGCTTGCAGGATAAAATAAACTCCTTGCATAACTAAAATACATACTGGGGGGAAAAAAAACAGATATTCAAATCCTCCAACAAACGCACATATCCTGTTATCCAGTCTTTAGCATTATCCTTCCCACCTCAACTATGATTCACTCAATCTGAAGTGAACATAATTATTGTCATTCTACACCCACAGAAGTAAAAGAGCTGAATGACTTTGGCTGAAATCCTTCTATGAGTCATGAAATTTGATTTGATTCACTAATCATAACTAGTTACACAGGTTCATTTCCTGTGGTTAAACGAAACAAGAAGCAGCAATCAGGCTCCACAAAACTTCATAATCCTCTAAATGCAGCAGTGTTTATCCTGTCAGAGGCTGAATTACAGTGCTCTTCCACAGTAACAGCACACAGGCCTACAGGTGGAAACAAAAATATACCTCCAACCCCACCCAACCAGCCAACTCATAATATTGTGTCAGAGCACTGAAATTGTGAAATTTCATAACAGCGAGGTAATCCACCCACTGAAACTTCGTGCACTTCCTAAATGGCAATTTCAAGCTATATTTATTATTATTTTTAGAAACTAGGCCAATCATGAAAAGTGTGGTGTGAAGATCACTGAAGCTCCACTTCCCAAGTCAAAAATATCTCTTTTCTTAAAATAGCTTGTAGGAGATACAGAGCTCTGCTTTTCTTCGTCATATTACCAACGCATACTTTTTTTTAAACCCGTCTTCCACAGTAAAAAACTTTGATGAAACGATGCTGTTGGACAAACAAAAATGGTGCAGCATCTTTTTTTTTTTGGATAAGGAGATGGAAGTGTTGGGGCCTGACAAGCATAGGTCAGGTAGGCCTAAAAGAAGAGGAGGAACGCGGGTTGGAGATTGTGCACCTTGAGTGTTGCAGTATGATGGTGCAACAAACATGACAGGACGACCTCTGAGATTGGACGTGGAGAAACAGACGGAGTGGGGAATCGTGTATATGTGCTGCAGCTCTTTGAATCAAACCAGATGTTAGAAACAGAGCTGCAAGAACACACACCAAAGGTTTTTACAGATGAGACAATCCAGGCTCTGCGATGCTTCTGCAGCCTGATGATGCATCACTCATCAGGCTGCTTTTCTGGTGCAGCTTGTACTCCATAACTTTAATCTAATTGTCCCAATTTCCCATGATAAAAAACAAACAAAAAAAACTTTTTAATGACAATATTCCTAACTTAATGTCCAAGTGGAAATAATGAATTTAAAAAAGCAAACAAATAAACCTCAGCACCCACAAAAATGAAATCCAATGCTTGGTTATACACAATATTCACCAAGACACACAACATTAATCATTACAAAAACTTTGGCAGAGCTTGTAAAATGCTTCATTGCAGCCCTCTAAATAACAAGAAAGAGCACAAAGCAGCCGCTGACTTGACAGAGGATTCATGTTAATGTTAGAGCGACCTAATTCCTGTTGTGGGTCTCATGAAGCCCCCTTGCTCCTCCACCCACGAACCCAGCCAGCTCCCCTCTCTCCCTCCCTGAACGTGTAATAACAAAGCATTGATCAATACAGTGTACTTTCCAGCGAGGCAGTCCAGAGACCCCCTCTTTGTTCCAGTGCCAGCGCAACAGCATCCGTGTTGGCACGAAGAGCAGAGTTCTGACCTCTTGTGTTGTCGCGCTCATCTTTTAGCCCCCCTCTTTTTTTTCTTTTGGAGGGCCCCCTTCGCCAAAATTTCCCTCCCTGCCTCCGAGCTACTTCTGAAATGTTCAACCCTTACTGGAAGGGTTACAACTACTAAACTAAGCCAAGATCCGTGTACGCTCCCACTTTACTTCCACTGTGATATAAGCGTCATGTAAGGGGGGGGCAAAGTGTTTGTTTGTGGGTGATACAGTGTTACAGCGAGAGGAAACATGCGTGTACACAGCGACATTGTAACAAGTGTGATTGGGCTTTGCGCAACAGAAACATTAAAACTCACCGAAAACTCCTGCAGCGGCCGGTGGGAACCCTAAAGGGAGGAGGGAGAAAAATCAAGGCCCAGTGGGAATGTATCCGCTCTTCCACGTTTTTCAACCCCGGCCCCTGTCTCCACACCCCAAGAACCGAGAGTGAGCGGGGTGGGGGGCTCTGGGTGATAGAGGAGGGAAGCACGACCTGGGACACACAGCCAACACTTCGCAGTCAGTTTTTCCTGCTAAATCCAGATTAAGAAGACACCCCTCCGAAAAAAAACACACTGCTTTCCCCGTGTATGCCGTCTCGTCGGAGGGTTCTTTCTCTGCCTCACGGGACGGTAAATCCCACAGTTTATCCGCTGTATCCGGGCGCGTCGGCCGACTATTCTAGTCCGCCATGTTGTGTGTCTGTCTGCATAGGAAGAATGGGAAGCGAGCAGAAAATTCCCAGGCCAGGCCCCGTCTCTTCTCCGCTCACTTTCTCCGCAGGAATCAGCGACACCTGCTGGCAGAACTGCGCATTGCATGGCCAACACCGCAGCAGCGCACCGCGCAGTGGACCGACTCAATGCCGGGCATGTACACTTATTTCTGGTATATTTAATTTTTCCCGTCCATCTTCTATACCTGCTTCCCCCCAAAACAGAGTATTGCTGGTGAAAACCAATCAATATAAATAGAAACATGCCACGGAAACTGGCTAACTCAATTCTTATCTGATTTTACATTGTTATGGCTGAACATATTTGAGATTTTAATGCATATCAATAGCCTGCAGTATCAGGAGATATGCTATTTTTTTAAATAGCATTTCAATAATAGTTTGATATTAATTATTGCTTTAGTGAGAACAGATATTTGGAAAGTGTTTTAAAATAAAAAGTTTTTGTATTGTTAAAATTTACACTTAAATGTGAATATTTATATTTTTAATTGCAATAAGTATATTCATAAATAAATAATTTAACAAATAAAAGACCTACAGCCTCACTCTGAATTGTGGAAGTAAGGAAAAATATCTCAAAATTTTCTTCAATACTTTTTTGAGGTCCACGGTCGTGGGGATCAGGCGCATATCCTACCATCAAACGCAGACAATAACTTTCATGTCTCCAACACAAAGGCTGATGCTCAAATTTAGACCAATAAACCTCCTATTGCAGCTGATTTTCATGTCCCTGCAAGAAGAGGGTTAGTACGGATCTGAGTCCATCATGCTGAGGTGATCCATGCTGCGCCACCAGCAGCTACAATAAACCTTAAATTAGATACTGCATCAGTCTTCCATTAAGTCGTGTAAGGATTTCACACAGGCGCTGTTATATCCAATTTATTATTCACATCGCATCATAAATGACAAGGCAATTTGCTTATAACTTAAAGTTAATGAATAATATGGAGCATACATACATCATGTTTTGACTGCTGGTTAATCTCCTGACATAAAACCATTAAGTATTTTTTTTCTTCACAGGACCTGGAGAGCAGATAGTGATGTTACTGCATGGAAACAGTCTTTTGCCAATTAAAATGGCAGCAAAAAGCACACCAGCGCTTGAAAACATATCTGTTCTTGTCCTCTGCATTTTACAGTGAGTGAGGTGTGCAGGCTCCTGCTGGAATACATAGAGTGTGTGCACAGTGTGTATGACGGGTCATAAAAAAAAAAGAAAAAAAAAAAGGCATGTGTGCGTCTCAGCAGCTGACAGATTTGCTATTACAAAGCTTAGACTGCCAGGTTAGCAATGACAGCCCGGGTGAATTCATCGCATGTTGCATAGCCCCCCAGGTCTCCAGTGCGCACCTGTTGCAAACATAAGGACAGCGTGTTACTATATGCACAGCTGCAGCAACACATGTCCACATACAGTATCAGGGTCTGCATGTTAGAGAGCCTTTGGAAATTACACTCAGAGCAACGATGGTGCACTTTATTTTACATTAACCTCCGTTTAGTTTATTTTCAACAGAGTTGCAGCCATACATGTGAACCTGATGTAGAATTTTACTGTTGCTGAGGTAACAGAACAAATTTAGTGGGCACAACCTTTTTTAAGATTTTAAAAAGCCAAACACTGACTACATTATAAGGAGCATGACACCACTCAGACTCCCAAAAATCCCGCGCTTTTCTGACAGCGGTAAAGGTTAAAACAAGAAAAATGATTTTAAAGTCACCATGTGAAGTTCTTTCAAAAAGAATGCAAATTAATAACATAACAGCATGAAAGATGACATGCTGATAGAGATGCTTTAACATAATCCCCATTACCGCAACTGATACTTTTATTCAACAATCAAACTTTTGAATCAACCCTGTAGCTTCATGGACAATGCAACTATCATAAGACATCTGTGGCCATTGAGATGTTTAAAGTATGAAATTTATTGTAACACCAGAAAGTTGTTTTACAGTCAATCCAGGAAACATGGATACAACATTATAGTAACCCAAAGGACCAATTTCAACCTCTATTTGGATTTAAGAAGCTCCAATGGTGAGAGATTTACTATAACCCACTTTAAGTAAGTTATAGCATGTAAGAAATGTTACGGCATTAGCGGTCAGTAGAAGTTTTACTTTGCATTTTGCTCTGCATACATTCAGTATTTATGAGGCAAATGAACATTTGTTCATACAAACTGATGAGATTTAAGATCTGGCAGCTTTACAGACAGTTTCTGGTAATGTGTGACAGTAAAGAGGTGGATAAAAAAAATAAATAAAAAGAGCGCTGAAATCGGTGAAATGATAATCTCAAACAGCCAAATAAAAACTGAAAGCATGAAATGTCAAAGGAATGGACAACAACTGTGGAAGAGACGGATCTGTTTGACACAAATCAGCATAATCTGAGCATTTCACAAAGAAAGAAAAACAGAAATCACTGCTGCTTCCACTGATGTCAACGCTGAGAGACAGCTGCCATTTGGCAAAGGAGAGGGGAGCTGGGCCTTAACATGCACTCGGTTCATGTTAAGATCAATGTCCACATTAAAGGAAATGCCAGTGAGGAGTGGGACCGAACATCTCAGTGAATAGGTCGGTGACGCAGGTTTTCCACAACAGCATGCACAAAGTCGCCAGTGGTAGAGTACCCGCCTAGGTCTCGTGTCCGTACCTGGGATGTGCACAAACACACACACACATATATACACATTCGCAAAAATGAAAACGACCTACAAGTACTTGAACACCCTGCTATTTTGCAAGTTCTCCCACTTAGAAATCTTCGAGGGGTCTGAAAATTTTTATCGTAGGTGCATGTCCACTGTTAGACATAATCAAAAAAAAAAAAAATCCTTAAATCACAACGTATGATTTTTTAACAATTCATTTGTATGATACAGCTGCAAATAAGTATTTGAACACCTGAGAAAATCAATGTTAATATTTGGTACAGTAGCCTTTG
>JBAMHW010000003.1:31849393-31864441 GCA_037177495.1 Rhadinocentrus ornatus
AGATCCGTTGTTTTTGAAAGGCTGGAAAAAAAACAGTTCCTTTACTTTCTTTTTGGAGGAAAAGAAAGTTACCCTACTCCACTCTTCGGGTTTTTTTTTTTTTTTTTTTTTTTTTTTTAAAGCTGTAAGCGCACATCTCCAGCTCTGCTAGGAAGTGCATGTGTTAGTTTAAGATTACAAAGCATTCTTTTTAATATTATTTTTTAAAGTTATTTATTAAAAAAAAAAAGGATTTGTCATATTAATGTAAATTCTCATGTAAATATGCGAGATATGGCCAATGACTAATTTCCATCCTTAGTCCCTAGGCAGGTAGACGGACCTACAACAATAAAGTACAATGACATAATACATAGACAACATATAATATGTATTAAAAATTTATGTTATTACATTAGAGTGGCGTATTAGTGCTAAGAAGCATTTATTTATTGTCTCACCACTTTTTTTTCTTCTTCCGGCCTGTCTCCCTGGTGACTCATACAGGACCACAGCCAGTTTGTCAACTGTGTCCGTTTCTCTCCTGACGGAAGCCGATTCGTCACAGCTGGCGCTGATGGCCAGGTAAGTCTCAGATTACTAGGTGTGGGCATGTCATTGTATTAAATGCAGGTCAACTGATGCAATTATTTGGACTGTCATAAAGCAGATGGGCATTTAATCTGCTAATTACAGGCACACATGAACAATTATTTTCAGCCACTAAAGTAGTTTTATACCACATTTATCAGTGAGGTCTTGTGTGAAGTTAACTCTCATTTACTTATAAATTATCTCAGTTATGCATTATGATATGAGGTTTAACTGAAATGTCTGTTTTTGTGGGTATATGGTGAAAGATTAAGAAAAAAAAGAACTATGAGAATGGAGTAAAAAGAGGAAAAGCATCTGTTTAGCTTTAAGTGAATAACTGAACATGAACAGTTTTAGTTCAACATGATAAGTTGCGTGGATATTTCTTTATTTAATTGGGAGCGTACTCCGCTTCTGTAATGCTTGGGTGGAGCTGGTGCCTTGGACATTAAAGGCTAAAAACTGGTTGTGGTCTGGGCCCCAGCCTGCCCTGATCTGGGTAATTCCTGTGGAGACGACCTCTGTGGTTCTTGGTGAGGTGGCTCCTGGTGTGGACAGATCCCAAAGATATTGTTTCCTCCCCTTAGTGTCAAACCATGTGTTTATGTACAGATGTTTGTCTCCAGTTGTATTTCTATATTGATGTTTCAGTTAAAGAGACAGAAACCAGAAGTCAGAGTTTATGTTTGTGCAGATAGGGTTGGGGGTTGTATATGTGTGCTGTGTGGGTGCGAGTGTGACGATTGTGGAAAAAAAGAGTCTGATCATGTGTGTGTTCTTGAGCTTGGATGTTTTATGTTTGTGTGAAGATTTTTGTGTGTTTTTTATATATTCAAAAATAAACTTAAATTATTTAAAGCAAGTATAAAAAAATGATTTATAAAAAAAGTTTTGATTTGAAATTCTTATTTATTTGATAGTCTAGTCTAGTTTATAGCTGCAAACATCATAATTATGCCGTCATTGTAAATGCATCCTTTGACATTACTGTGATTTTACGTAAAGGGCCCATATATCGTCCCCCGTGGTGATACTGGAGCCAGCTGCTACAGATTCCTGTAATTTTCAGGATTTACCATCGCAACACATTACTTGGCTAAACGGATCTAAACTTGTTGACCTGAAATATGAATTTCTTTAACTAATTTTACTCTTTCTGATATGCAAACTTGACCCAGGGACAACCCTAAGATGATTGCGACCAGTGAATGTTCCTGTCTCCACAGATATTTCTCTATGATGGAACAACTGGTGAACGCGTTGGATCACTGGGTGGAGAGAAGGCCCACAGCGGAGGAATTTATGCTGTAAGTGTCTATGTGAGAAATGAATAAAAATAAGTGGGTGAGTGTAATGTAGTCATTATGGTGTATTTAGCCTGTAATACTGAACTAGTTTTTAACTTAGCGGACACCTGGCTTGCTGTAACTTGGTTAGATGTGTGGATCTCGTCTGAGCTCTCTAATCATTCTCCATGCAGTCTGCCTAGTTTGTGGAAATGTAACAAAAAGCCTAATTTACCTATTCAAATCAGGGATAATGTTTCCTGAACCCACCCCTCTGGTGTTTTTCATTAGTTTTTTCTCCGGGTTTGAGATTTTCCTTCAACCTCTCTGGTTCATATCCTGCAGGTCAGCTGGAGCACTGACAGTTCCCAGCTGATCTCTGCTTCAGGGGACAAGACTGTGAAGCTCTGGGATGTTGGTGCAGGTACGGCTGTCACCACCTTCAACATGGGCTCTGATGTGACAGACCAGCAGCTGGGTTGCCTGTGGCAGAAAGACCACCTCCTCAGCATCTCGTTGTCAGGATACATCAACTACCTGGACAAGAACAACCCTAACCGGCCCATACGCACAGTGAAGGTCAGACTACAAGATTTAATTATGCTTAGTTTTACATATGATCAATACAGTTCTTTAAAAGGAATAAAACTTTGTGAGAGAGGAAGAAGAGACTTGTCTTTAACCTTTTTCGAGCTCCAACAGTTGCATACAGAGTTTCTTATAGTTTGCCCACTTTGATTTGCAAGTGTAGTTAAAAGCGTAATAAGTTAACATTGTTGGACTTGTCAACCCCTCCACCGTTTAACTAGAAACACAGTCAAAGCATTAGTGGTGTTAAAGCAATCTGTAGACAGTTAAAAACAAATTAATATGCAAGAGAAATGGTTTCATAACAGTTGAGCTGAGAGCACCAGCATATCCAAACAACCCCACAGGAGGTGCAATATCAGCTAATTTAATGCCCCACTTTTGTTTATCTGGTCTGCATCTACCAGTTAAATTTAGAAACTCCACATATGGGGAGATGTGCCTAAACTTTTGATTGGTACTGTGTATGTGGTTTAGATTCAGGATGTGAGCCTGGAGCAGATCAGAGGGAGGTGACAGCAGTTTAAAATAATTGCTACAGTTTTATCGCTCAGACATTAACACACTGTTACACAGCAAAGTAGATCTCAAATTTATTCTAAGATGAATGTCATATGCCTTTTTTTGCATTAGTGTTTCCAGTTGCAGACAAAAACAGATTGACATCAGTTAAAATTGCCACATAGGATTTATAAATGGTTGAATTGGATCATTGGTTTCAATTATAACACCATATTAAGCTCAGTACGTGGATTATAGAGAAAGCTAAGTGAAATGCTAAATGCTAAAACAATGTTTTATTTACCATGAGTGGCTTGATGCTTTTTGTTTAACTAACGTTGAACGAATCTTTTTTGTGTACCATGATTTGGGGACATTTAACAACATTGAAGAGAAATTAAAAAACCTTTTGATTGGTAAATTTGTCATTAACAGTGGAGATTTGGCTGGTTTAAATAGATGCAATGCTCCTTTTTTTTCTTGTTAAACTCCCTAAGTGCCAGCTTATAGCAAGCTGACCCAGTAACTGGACTTACCATGTTAAGTTGTTATTCTGAGCATTGCTGCATTAGTTGGACAGGAAGTTTCAAAGCGTTTAAAATAAGCACATGCCTTTTAGTGGAATTAATGCTTTCCTTCATGGATGATGGGTAATTCTAATCTATTCTTATAAATCCTTATGTGTAATAACATGTTCATCCTACAGGGTCACACAAAATCCATCCAGTGTCTGACCGTTCACAAAAATGAAGGACGATCATACATCTACTCGGGGAGTCATGATGGACACATCAATATCCTTTTAAGTTACTATGTTACGAAGGTCAGTGGGATAGGTGTCTTAACATGTAAAACACACGTCCTCTATCATACAGTAGCCTGGTGAGTTTGTTTCACATCAGGAACTGCCAGTCTGTTTGACGGCAGACCAAAACACACTTTTTAAAACGACCTCAGTTTGTTGTTACACACCAGTTCTAACAAACCATAAAAACTCAGATGGACCATGGACCTGTTTATTCTGCTTCAGCAAACCCAAACATGACAGCTGCGGAAGCACAATGAGCTTAAAAAATGGCAATCTGCTGCTCTACAAAGCGGTTTGGAGTTGCAGTGCTTTTTGAAAGATGAACATGAAGTCGAACTGTCTGTGATTCTCTATTTTGTTTCATTATGTTTGTATTAGATCACTTGGACTTAGAATACTAAACATCTTCTCAAGTCATTTTAAACTTCAGCATGCTTATCCATAAGTAGCCATCTCCATGGGAGCAAGCTAACATTTGCCTTTTAAAATATTCCTGTCACTGTGCACAGCAAGCAGCTTTATTAATCTGTTTTCTTAATCTATTTTTTTGAGCCACAGGGTCCTTGAGAGACATGTTAGAACTTGACAGTGGTGTTAGATCCACCCATGTTGCTAATTGTAGGTGCTCATCAGGTGCGTATTTGTTTGTGGTGTGTTTTTATACTGCTTGCTTGTCTTTGATTTAGGCTCAGTCCAAGGTCTGTACAGTTTGTGATGCAGAGAGTAGTTCTTTTCTGCTACATTATCTTGCTTAGAAACAGTTGTTCCTGCTCACAGTCAGAGTGAAAACAAGCTGGGAAAGATGTGCCATGCAGTACAGTACTGTACCATGTTTCCCTTAACATCTACCTCACATTACTGGGATGCAGAAACGGGAGAGAATGACTGTTTCTCAGGGAAAGGCCACAGCAACCTAGTCAGCAAGATGGTGACTGACGAAGCCAATGAACTGGTGACATGCAGCATGGACGATACACTGCGCTTCACAAACATCAAGAAGAAGGAATACAGGTGAAGATCATCACCTGTTGCTGTTTGGATAATAAGTGGGATTTACCTGCTGAGGTTAAAATAAGTTTTTATGCATTGTTCATATTTCTGTAATTTGCAGAAGTTAGAACAGTTAACGATGGTATCTCACAAGGCCGATTTATTTCCTCGAATAGTTTTGGATGTCGGTACAATGTGCGTCAGTGGAATTTGTCTTTTGTTTTGATTTAACTTGTATTAACGATTAGATTTTAGAATGAAATGTTTCCTTTTATCCATTAATAAACCTACCTGATGATTTTCAGTGCCTCAGATGTGGTAAAGATGGATTTCCAGCCTAAAAGTGTGTCAGTAGCAGTAGGAGGGCTGTCATTGGCTGTGTGCATTGGGCAGGTAATATCTTTGTCTTATTATTGGTTTGCCAGATCCTGCTTTTACTCATTTACAAGATTGTTTACCACATTACGTGACAGATAATTGGTACTGAGGTTTCTTGATACTTTTCCTAGATCGTCTTGCTGAAGGATAAGAAGAAAGTCTTCACGTTGGACAATCTTGGCTATGAAGCGGAGGTTGGAGCTATCCATCCTGGTGGCACCACTGCTGCAGTGGGGGGAGCAGTACGTGAAGTTATTCTGCCAGACATGACCATAATGCCAGCTATTTGCTCTTTGAAAATGCGTTTTGAGTTCAGGGTGATAGAATTGCATCAGGATATTCTTGTTTGTTATAACAAAAAAATTAAAGTCCTGGAAGCACAAACCCTTCATTATATCCTGATGTTTGGTTTTGTCCTCACAGGATGGGAAGGTCCACCTGTACTCTATTCAGGGCAACACTCTGAAGGATGAGGGTAAAACTCTTGAATCTAAAGGGCCCATCACAGACATGGCGTACTCTAATGATGGAGCCTATCTGGCTGTTATTGATGAGAAGAAAGTTACCACGGCCTTTAATGTGGCAGATGGATACTCGGTAAAAATTTGTCCTTGTTTTTCTAGTGAATTCTTATCCATGCCTTTTTAGCAGTTGATGAAAAATCTTTTTTTTCCCCCTTAGGTCAAAAATGAGTTTTATGGACACCATGCCAAACCAGTGACTTTGGCGTGGTCACCTGATAACGAGCACTTTGCAACTGGTGGAATGGACATGATGGTGTATATCTGGACGGTCGGAGACGCTGACCAGAGGATCAAACTTCCAGGTTGGTCATACAAGCGCATGTGTTTCATTTAACTAACTTCAAGGTTGATGTCATTTAGTCAATTACTTTTATAGAGATGCATTTATGAAATATAGATTTATTAAATAGCCAATAAACAAAAAAGGTGATCATAAATTGTATTAAACACGCTCAAGAAGTAGATCTACCAATTCCGTGCAGAGTAAATTGTTCTGTAAAGTTTGTTTTGTTGCTTATTTTCCCCAGGGTTAGAACCCATCTATGTGCAGACTTCTTTAACTTGATATTATCTTGCTTTGCAGATTCTCACCGTTTGCACCACGTTAGCGGGCTGGCCTGGATAGATGCGCACACTCTTGTCACCACCTCCCACGATGCCAGCATCAAGCAGTGGACAATTACATACTGAGCTACAAGCGTACATTCACATCTCCAGGGACAAGGACTACTGTAGAATTCAAGCTTTTCTTTTGTCTTTTTTTTTTTTTTTTAAGCTGTACTTTCAGACATCCAAACGTGCTCTTTGCTGTCTGTAATTCGAATTGTAAATGGTTATGTTTGGGAATGGCTTCCACAGAATGATCTGTTTTTAATGCGGTTCTCCTGAGTGTACATGGAAATGTAACCACGAGTGCTTTCACACCTTCATGGACCCAGCAACCTATTTGTTAGCTCATCATTCCATAGGTGACTCAGTTTAAACTGAAATTCTAGTTGTGGTTGGGGTCATTGCATCCTAGCATAAAGGAGGAACCAGAAGCAACTTTTTTTTCTTTTTTTTTTTTTAAATCAGAATGATGTTGGAAAGAAATAAACTTTTGGTTACATTCCTGAAACGAGCAGTCACTGGTCCCAGCTGCATCTGCACATCACTTTCCATTTTCAAAGTGATTTATTTTTTATTTTTGCCTTGTTGCTTTATGCTAAGTTCAAACTTCTTGTTATTCTACCTGTTGGACTGGGGAGCAATAATAAGACCAGAACAAATGCAATCAAAATGCTCTTGCTCAGAAGTCCTGTGTTTTTTTTTTGTTTTTTTTTTCTGTGTTTGCTCGTCTTTTTTCTGTCCTTTTCCATTTACTTCCAAAATGGAGGTGATTCATGAATAATAATAAAAAAAACCCACACCTTTTTATGCATTCATCCTTTCATGCACTAATTTCAGATGCTGCAGGTTGTTTACAGTCTTTATCTGAATGCTCATAATTCCGGAAAGTAATTGACCGTATATATTTACTGCCTATTGGCTGTTATGTAATGATACCCCTGGTCTGAACATTGAATGCTGTAACATCAATGTCATTTTTACTTTTTTTATTTCCCAACAATGAACTAATAAAGGACAAATAATTGTAAAAGTATCCGATTAGAAATTAATTACTGAAAGTAAGAAAGTGGTGACTAAGAGGTGAAACTCAAAAAATTAGAAGATCACGCAAAACCTCATTTCAGTAATTCAGCTTTAAAAGATAAACTAATATATAGATTCTTTTTATGCAAAGTAAGATGTTTTAAGCATTTAATTGTTATAATTAGAATTGTGATGATTATGGCTTACAGCTTATACAACCCCAAAAATCTAAACCTCAGAAAAGTGTGAAAAGGTTTAATGTTGTAGCCTGTAAGTGTCACTCTAACCAGCTAATTAATACAAAACGCCTGCAAAAGACTCCTGAACATTTAAATGGTCTCTGTCTATTTCATTATAATCCACAATCATGAGGAAGGTTTCTGACTTGACAGTTGTGCCGAAAACCATTGTTGACACGCTCCACATGGGTGCTCTCAAAGTGCTGCAAAGTCCTCAACGGTGTGGAAGGAAATGGTGGGACAAGCAGCCTGGAGAGGATGGTCAGGAAAAGGCTGTTCAGAAATGTGGGGAAGCTTCACAAGGAGTGGACTGAGGCTGGACTTAGTACTTTTAAGAGCCACCACACAGACAGATCCTGGACCTGGACATCACATGTCCTCTGCCTTTTGTCCAGCCGCTCCTAAACAACACGTCAGAAGCGTCTTACTTGGGCTAAAGGAAAAATAAACTGGTCTGCTGAGCAGTGGTCCAAAGTCCTCTTTTCTGGCGAGGTAAACTTTGCATTTCATTTGGAAATCAAGGTCCCAGAGTCTGGAGGAAGAATGGAGAGGCAACAATCCAAGACACTTCAAGTGCAGCGTGAAGTTTCCACAGTCGGTGGTGATGTGGAGCCATGTCATCTGCCGGTGTTGGTCCACTGGACTTTATTAAGTCCAGAGTCAACGCAGCATCTACCAGGAGATTTTAGAGCACTTCTCGCTTCCTTCAGCAGAAAAGCTTTTTGGAGATGCTGACCTTATTTTTCAGCAGGACTGGGCACCTGCCCACACTGCCACAAGAACCAGAACCTGGTTCAATGACCAAGGTGTTACTGTGATGAATTGGCCAGCAAACTCTCCTGACCCGAACCCCGTAGAACGTCTATGGGGTTGAAAAGAGAAAGATGAGACACATGAGACCGAGCAATGCAGAAGAGTTCAAAGCCGCTATTGAAGCATCCTAGTCTTCCATTGCAGCCCAGCAGGGCCACAGGCTGATAAGATCCATGCCACGCAGCATGGAGGCAGGAATTCATGCAGAAGTAGCTCAAACCAAGAATCGAGTTCATATGCATGACTATACTCTTCAGTTGGTCAACGTTTCTGTATTCAGTATCCGTTTTTAATTGACTTCATGTAATCTAATTTTCTAAGATTTTGAAATTGGGTTTCTCAAAACTGTAAGCCATACTCATTAAAATAAATAAATGCTTGAAATATCTCACTTGTAATGAGTCCATATAATATATTAATTTACCCTTTAAGCTGAATTACTGAAATAAATTAAGTTTTGCATGATATTCTAATTCTTTCTTTTAATTGAGTTTCACCTGTATGGCATGTATGTATTGTAAATGCATTCATGAGCACAACAATAATTTCACTTAGTACGGTTTAAAGTCCCACCATAAAACTTAATTTTACAATCTACTCTCTGATTAAAATAATGTTGATCAAGGGATCTATCAGATGCTTCTCTTGCATCATTTCTACGTTATAGCATGACGTAACATTTTCATTTTAAATTTAGAAGAAAAAAACCCCAACTATACCAGTCGTTACAGAGACAACTTGGAAATTTCTCTTACTAGAATGATATACAGCATTACCAAGTTGAGAGGAAAACCTTTATAATTTTAAGAAGCATCTATGAATTTCTTTCTGGACACTTAGATTAAAAACAAAGTCAGCAGCACCAGGCAAAAAATGTGGGTTTTTAAAGAGATTTCTAGCTGTAAAACCTTAACCAAGCTCTGCAAGGTGATGCAGTTTTCATAGTTTTAAATGGAAAGTGGCTCCTAAAATTTGTTTTCTAATGATGGTAACTTGTAAGGAGTTGCCCGGCGCTCGAGTTTTAAAGTAAAAGTGGCTGATGAGAAGATGAAGCTTTTGTAAGCAGTCATTTCCTCTAAATGTGATTAAGAAATGAGATGGTGCAGAAACAATCACCTCATCAGCTCTGTGGCATCTGCTGGGGCAGCAGCATCAGAGCCAGACACTTAAAGAAGCTGAACAAGCTGATGGAGAAGGCTGATTCTGTGCTGGGGATAACTGGAGCCACTGGAGCTGCTGATAATGGACGATTCTTCACATCATCTACACAACACAGTGAGGAAAAAGTGTGTTCAGTGAGAGACTTCGTCACATTCACTGCAAGACAGAAAATTATAGATGATGTTTTTTACCAGCAGCCATCCCCATCTGGAAAATATCTATACCTTTTGTATAATCATTATTGTTGTTTTTGTTAAAAACAAAAATCTAAAACAAAGTATAACAACATTGCAATTTCTCTCTGGAATTAATCAAGTATTTTTGTTTAATTTCACAAGGGTCCAAAAGAAAACTCAAATATCAATGTTTCTGCCAAGGACCTTTAAGAAGGCTTAGATGAACTATTCAGCTACACCACCATAAAAATGAATCGCACGGAGACGTAATCAGAATGAAATATATGTCAAAATATGATGCAACATTTTGCAAATGCACATTTAAAAGACATTTTGGAAACAGGTACTGCAGAGTTAAGAAGTTAAAATAGAAGATTTGGGGTAAAAATATTACTTCCTAAGTATTGGACTGTTTGATCCTGCTTTTGGGTTTGTATTGCGGCAGTGGCATGGACATTTTATTGATACAGGAAAGAACAACTAATTATCCTAAATACACCTTAACAAGCTCAGCAGGACACCTCCCGATGTGCAGGGTGGGTGTTGTTATGACCCAAACATGGGTGAAGTCTTTCTCCCTGTGTGGAGTTTGTAACCAGGCAGGGTTTACTTTGGTATTTATCATTAACTTTATGTCCTTTTTAAATAAAGTAATCCTTTACCAGCTTATACGATCACAACATGTTCTTAGGCTGACTGCACAACTGAACACAAGAAATGGGTGCATGAAAAACTCCCAGCTAAAGGTAGTAGAGTTGAATTTCTTTCACAATGTTTAAACACAGTTTGCTACCAGTGGAAGGAGAGAAAAAAAAGAGGGTTAACAGAAGTTTTATTCCTCTCTCCCTGTAAAACCACATGTAGGTGGCCACTGATCTTCCTTTTGGGTAGAAGCATACTGAAAAGGTAGAAACGTGAACAATTTCACTTAAAATCCCCAATATTGGTGTTGAAAAGCAGCCAGGCAGAGTTTCATGAAGCAACCTGCAAGGTAAGCTAAGCAAGACATGTGGAAAGGTTTTAGTAGCAGTAGCGTTTATCATTTTCTTTCTTATGGATAGACTGTTGGACTTCTTGGTTTTAATGATTTCAGGAAATAAAATCAGTTTGTGTGTTAGGCATAATGTGAAAATAAAACAGATGGTGGTTAATGATGTGTTAGATTATAACTTAACATGGCAGACAACCGACTGAGCTACAGCAACGCTACACACTACGTCTCCAAACATTTTTGCTTCAAGTTGAAGTAAATTAAGTTAGTAGGATCTCATGTGATGATGGTGTCCTCCTAATGATGTGCTTATGGTGGCT
Source organism: Rhadinocentrus ornatus (assembly GCA_037177495.1). Classification (NCBI taxonomy): domain Eukaryota; kingdom Metazoa; phylum Chordata; class Actinopteri; order Atheriniformes; family Melanotaeniidae; genus Rhadinocentrus; species Rhadinocentrus ornatus. The sequence goes on from JBAMHW010000003.1 coordinate 31,860,374, forward strand.
TTACTTGAAGATTCTGCAGGAAAATCCTGATTTTGAACAACCAGAGTCTGAAGAATGGTTGGTGAGTTTTTTTTCTGTCTCTTTTATGTTTCGTACACACTCAGTGATCCTGCTATGAAATGATAACTGAGAAGCGTTTAAGTATTATTCCGTCATTCACAAAAAGTCAGGTTGTTTTAAAAGTGGAAGCAGCAGCAGGGACAGCTAGCTCTTTGTGGTGGTTGTGTGAAGTCAATGTTTAACACAGCTGCTGACATCTTATTTTACACCACTATATAAAAAAGACAGTCTGAGATAAAAGAGATGTAGGACATGGGGTATTGTAAGATCTTTGTGATGTTGGCAAAATCAGCTCTGGATTGCCTTTAATTGAGTTGCTCAACAAAGAACACATGTCAACGAAGCCATAAAGCAGCCTGATGTGGACAAAGTTACATGATATGGAGGTCATAAAGCCATGCACAAGCAATTAAACATAAGATGATGTTATTGAGGAGATTTAAAGCATTTTAACTACAATGTGTCACACAGCATAATATGACTTGAAAACATTAAAATGTATGAGCTGATGGGAAGAAAAAGATCAAGATTCATTGTCTGTCAGTAAATTCCTTTCTCCCTAAAACGTTAGTCCACTCACTTGGAAACACAACACCAAGTGTTACCGAGACTTCAGGGCTGAGTGAGGAGAGAAGTCCCAAAGGGAGTGTTCGGTTTACAAGCCAGAGCCTCATTACTGGGTGATATTGTTTTCCCACAGGGCTCCTGACAAGGCAAATGACATACGCTTAAAGTTGTCCAGTCAGGCTCAAGCCATGTGGCAGAGCTGTCTAGCTCAAACTACACTAAAATACTGATGCTTCTCTTTCAGGCAGTGTTCATGTTGCAGAGAAGCAACTCACATGCTTGGAATAAAAACTGCTGCCAGACTCTGGCTTTAAAATGTTATCGTTATGAGCGAGAAGAAAGCAGCCATTGATGAGAGAAAGAGATGCCCGAGGAGAAAGTTTTTTGGGGGATTAAAGAAAGAGTTGTTGTGTTGCCTAATTATGTAACAAGCTACAGAGTGCATGTCAGGAAATTAGCCTCCAACATGTTGCTGTGAAATAGCTTGGAATTAGCTGTGTTACCTTGACATCTGCTGCTTCTTTTTGTCTCTATGCTGATCGACCAACCGTCTCGCCTGGGGTCTCCTCTGGACTTTGACCAGTCGTGTTGAAGAAGGGCTTGTTGCTCATACTTACACATATTCAAGGAATGTAGCAGAACAATAGGGCATGGGTGAGCTTGAGGCAGCCTTAATTATCCTTATGACAAGAGAAAGAAGCATTTTCCACCAGCTGCACATCAATTCCAGCTCTCGCAGTTTCAACCTATTGTTGACAGAATGTATTTTTTCAAACATTTTGGGAGGTAAGCACCACAATATTCTAACTACGATTTATTTTTAACGTCTCATGATTCAACTGCTCTCATATCTGACTGCAGTGTTTAGGCATAAAATGGAGAGACTGTCTTTTGTTTTGCAAGGCCCAGGCCTTGGATAGGAGCAGTTGTGCTCCTTCCCAAGCACAAAGTACTTTCAAAGTATCACATTGGAAGCAAAATAATGAATTCTTTCTTTCTTGTACTGAGTTTGTTGATGTTCTGCGTACATGAACTTACAGAGAAATCACAATGAGAAACAAGACAGGAAAAGTATTTTTTTTTAAAAATAATTTGTTGTACTGGACCAAGACTATCTCTTAACCTTCAGATAGACTGCTTATCTTCTCGTTTTTTAGCCAATCTGACTCTAAAACATTAGATATGCAGTAAATTAAACATGAAAACTCTGGTAGTACATGCTCCGTAACTGATACACGTGATTACATTTCTTGGGAAAATTAACCAATTTAGGACACAAATTGACAGTTCTGTTTATATTGCACTCATTCATCTAATAGTCATGGAAATTGTGAGAGCAGTTTCCAGTAGCTGTCGCTCTTGGAGTGAGAGTATTTTCTGTCAGTCAGTCCATACAGAATTACAGAAATCTGGAGAATCCTGCATGATTGTCTGACTCACCATCCATTTTAGTGACAAGTGACTGACATGTATGTCACACATGACATTTCATCAAGTTCTGCTTTAATCTGTGGCTAAAAGCTGAAGAACTGCTGCAGAACATTATAGCTCTTCATTAGCTTCTTATTATTATGGGTGAATTGAGTGTTGCTAATTTCAGAAAAGTCTGGCATGACTGAGAATTAGTATTTCTTTGCTAGTGTTTGAGTTCAGTCACATCACAGAATCCCAGAGTTTAACTCTGCTGCAGCAGGTTGGAAAATGAAAACTCCAATGTTACAGATAAGATGTGCACTTTAATTTTGGCATGTCATTGATACATATAGGTTTTAAAATCTTTAAGATGAAGTATTAGCGTCAGCCACAACTGAACACTGATAAGCAGATACGCTTAGATTTGGCCTAGTGGCAAATTTCGTGGATTGTTGTGTAGAAAGAGGGTTATCCTTGCTTTTTAAGGTAGGATGAAGTCTGAATTTAAAAATAGTGATATAAAAATAAATTTGACATTTTCAGTTTTCCCCTCAGTACCTCTAAACTTGTGCAGCCACAATAGAGCAGAAATATAAATTCCTTTGCAACATTGTGGCTCCCTGGTTGCAATACAGTAGTTAAACGTAAAAAAAGTGTTATATCTTTTGGGCATTTATAATTACTTAAAGATACAGTTCATAGTTTTCACTTCTTCTAACCAACGACTACAGCAGCTTGACACAAATCCATGCAAGCATAAATGCACAATATGTGAAGTCTGTCATGACTGTTGATTCTTTATGAACTTTGGTTTGTATGGTTTAAGGCCAGGACGTAATTGATCCTTTCTGAGGTCAATTTTCAAGTTGTTGCTATTTAATTTTCATATATAAGTTTAAATAATTCTGCTTTGTAGAACTGTGACAATGTCAGGGCAGTACACAGCTCAGGTGATCCCTGTTCTTTCTGCAGGGAAATGGGGTTCGTTTTTCATTTTCCTGGAATGTAGCAGACCTGCAATGATGACATAATAAAGTATCACAGAGAGCAAGGGAGGTGATGAACTGACTAAAGTTAATAATTTGTCAGTGTTATCATAGTTATGTCTCTGTGACGATTGTGCTGTTTTTTCTGTTTATGCTCTGGACGCAGTCTGTACACAGGTAAGAATGTTTCTGCTGATTCCTTTTACTTAATATTTATTAACTGAGAAAAATGACAACAGGTTTTTAAATTCTCTTTCTGACCACGCTGCTTAAACTCTGCTGCTATTGGACAAGCTAATATCTTTAGCTATTAACTTTGTAACAGTCGGGTGAATCATTCTGCAGACTGTTCTATTCTCATTCACATGGGCTGTGTGTAGAATATACTGCTAAAAAAAATAAAGGGAACACTAAAATAACACATCGTAGACCTGAATGAATGAACAGTTCTTATTAAACACTTTGTCATTTACATAGTTGAATGTGTCATGTCTTATCTGTACCGCTTATTCCATTACGGGCGGTGGGGTGAGCTGGAGCCTATCTCAGCATTGTTTCAGGTGAGAGGCAGGGTACTCCCTGGACAGGTCACCAGCCCATCGCAGGGCCAACACAGATAGAGACAAACAAACAAACAAAAGAGAGAATTTAGAGTCACCAATTAACCTAGCATGCAGGTCTTTGGGCAGTGGGAGGAGGCCTGAGAACCCGGAGAGAACATGCAAACTCCACACAGAAAGGCCACCAGCCCCCACATTTGAACCTCCCCCAGCTGAGGCTCCGAACCAGCGATCTTCTTGCTGTGGGGCTGCGGTGCTAACCACCACACCACCATGCAGCCTTATAGTAGAATGGGCTGACAACAAAATCACACGAAAATTATCAATGTAAATCAAATTTATTAACCCATGGAGGTCTGGATTTGGAGTCACACTCAAAAATAAAGTGAAAAAACACATGTCAGACTGATCCAACTTCGATGTAATGTCCTTAAAACAAGTCAAAATGAGGCTCAGTAGTGTGTGTGGCCTCCACGTGCCTG
>JBAMHW010000003.1:31900818-31915191 GCA_037177495.1 Rhadinocentrus ornatus
GTATATATATATACACACATTGTGAAAGTTATAGAATCTAATACAGCTGCCAACATGTTAGTCACATGTTAGTCACAATATTAAATCCGATTAGATATTTTACTGCTACGAAACTCTGGTTTATATTCAACATTTTTTCTTACTTACAGTTTGCCTTAAAAAAACTTTTAAATTCTGGTGCTTAAAGAGTTAATAACTCCTCCACCCTTTGGTGACGTTTTTCCCGACCAGATGCTAGTATCTGTCATGGTGCTTCGCTTCAATGTGTCTTCTTCTGTTGTTTTCTTTAATTACAGCCTCACTGTCTCCACACAGAAGACTCAGCTTTGTCCTTTATATCCACAAACATATTCTCTTCTTTCAAAGTCCACTTTCATATAGGTATTTTTGGGGGAGAGCCGCTGTTGACAAAGGTGAGCAGCTCAGCCAGGCTGCTAGAGAACGAGCGAGGTATGCGCTCGTGGCTGTGACACGCTTACGTGCTGGCAGTGCATTGTGGGAATTGTAGTATTACAGTGGTGCGTGGGCTTTATAAGCGGGCCAGCTCTAATAGTGATTAGTTATGATCACGCGGGCCAAAAATAATTAATTCACGGGCCGGATGTGGCCCACGGGCCTTGAGTTTGACATATATGGTTTATGGATAAGTTGTCCTGGAAGCAGAATAAATAGTAAAGTGTTTGGATTTGAGCCATTTTGACAAGCCCCAATAAAGATGATGCAACAGCTGGGTTATAGCTTCTTTACAGGTGCTGCTCTTGTAGGATGTTCCAGGTTCAAAAAGTGGTCCAAGGGACAGAAAGTGACGACAGAGTCATGGGAAGTGGAGGTTCACTAGTTCCAGTGAGGAGCTAAGGCAAGTCCATGTTGTCAGATCAAACTGAAAAACTACTATATTAATGAATTATAAATGAAAATCATCTGCGATGGACTGGTGACCTGTCCAGGGTGCACCCTGCCTCTCACCTGAAACAATGCTGGGATAGGCGACCCGTAATGGAACAAGCGGTACAGATAATGACTGACATGACATAAAAGAAAATCAAAATGACATATCTTGTTCCTTTTTTTTTTTTTATTTCTAGTTCTGAAAAGAAAATTCGTTGACTAAAACATACACAGAGCCTGCAGCTGAAACTGATGAAAAAACAGGAATGTAGGTTCCAATTACAAAATGTGAGGACACGACGAATAGCAGCTTGTAACAGAGTTGGCTGGTGAAATAATAATACAAGTATGTTTTGCATATCTGTACTTCAGGATATTTCTTATGCATCAAAACAAATCTTCATCGTCACTCTTCAAAGCACCAAATACAAACAAATTGAAGATGGATGATAGAAATGATCCTTTGAAGATACGAGGTCTCTTCTTAAACAGCAGAGCAGTGCCATCCAATGACAGCTCGCTATCTTCTGTGACCCAACACTGACATCTAAGGGTTACTGTTGAAATCTCTACTCGGGGATGAGCGTCAGGATGAAAATGCAACCATGTGAAATCTGTTCTGAGTTTTTGGTGTGTGTGTGTGTGTAAGCGTAGCAGGGTGCTGGGGATGTGGTGCAACAAACATTCAAAGCTGGTACTTTTTCCAATCCTGTTTTTTTATACGTGCAAAAACTGACAAATTTTTCTCTGTTCTCTTGCAAATCAATAAATCAATAAAAGGCAGAAACAAAGACAATTTCACATCAACACACATGATCTGTTGGAGGAGCCATGTTTAGAAAAGAACATACCATCATCTTCACATTCTTCCAGGGGTTTCTGAGGTCTGTCCAGGCACCGAGGGTCTATCCAGGAGGTGGTCTTTGTATTGTGGCTGAAAAGAAAAGACGAGAACAGATTACATGCAGATACTTGGCCGAAGGGTGAAATAACTCATGCAGCTCATTGATAGGAGATGTTGAAGTCTGAGATTGTTCAAATTCACAATGTAAATTAAAGTTAATAAAGACAAAACCAACAGGTCAGCTGAGAATATTGTTGCACATTGTAGTTGTGTGTTGGACAGAAGAGCAGAATAGTAATCAAGCTTCATTTCCACCAGTTAACATGAAACTTGTGAGTCAAAAGCAGAAAAGGTATACTGGCTTAACACTGATACTTAGATACTCAGTTCTTGAATAGAGCTTCCTGTAGAGGAGGTAGCATGGCAGACATGCAGTACAGCAACGACATGCACTCTGGACATTAAACCATCTGACTTTTAAAAGCAGTTTTTACCTCAGTAGAAAGTGATCTCCTACTAATAGTTAACAGCTCACTGGCATCAGGCATTTTTCCCCAAGTCACTAAAGATAGCTGCCATTAAGCCACTCCTAAAGAAAAGGACTCTAGACGCCTCTTTGATGAACAACTATAGACCCGTCTCTAACCTTTCTTTTATATCCAAGATTATTGAGAAAGTTGTATTTCACCAGCTTAATGACTTTTTAAATGAAAGTGGAAATAAATTTCAGTCCGGCTTCCGACCTCATCACAGCACTGAAACAGCTCTGGTCAAAGTGTTAAATGACATTAGGTTAAATACTGATTCTGGTCAAGTATCAGTCCTCGTTCTGCTGGATCTCAGTGCTGGGTTTGATATTGTAGATCACAGATTTCTGTTACACAGGCTGGAAAACTGGGTTGGACTTTCTGGAGCGGTCCTTAACTTGTTTAGGTCGTATTTAGAAGGCCGGAGTTATTTTGTTACGATTGGCAGCTATGAATCCGAGCGAGTGACCATGACTTGTGGAGTTCCCCAGGGGTCAGTCCATGGACCTCTTTTGTTTAACTTGTATATGCTCTCTTTTGGTCAAATATTACAGAACTTTAGCATTAATTATCAAAGTTATGCAGATGATACACAACTTTATGTGTCTTTGTCACCAGACAACCGCAGCCCAACAGACTTACTGTGTCAGTGTCTGGATCAAATAAACACCTGGATGAGGGAGAATTTTCTACAATTAAATGAAGAAAAAACTGAGATTATTCTGTTTGGCAGCAAAGAAAAGAGGGTCAGCATTGGTAAACACCTGGAGACTCGGGCTCTTAAAATCACCGACCAAGTTCGCTGACTTTCAGCAGCCACATCAAAGCTCACTAAGAAGCTTTTTACCAGCTCAGAAACATCAACGTAATTTAAAGTTTAGTCTCCCAGAAGGACCAGGAGAAACTCATCCTTGCATTCATCTCCAGTATACTTGATTACCATCATAGTCTTTTAACAGGACTTCCTAAAAAAATGCTGCTGCTAGAGTTTTAACCAGGACTAAGAGATCAGAACACATCATGCCAGTTTTGAAATCTTTACACTGGCTTCCAGTCAGTCACAGAATAGATTTTAAAACCTTTCTGATCATTTTCAAATCCCAGAACGGTTTAAGCCCAGAATACATCTGTGATATGTTCAGAGAATATAAACCTAGCAAAGCTCTTAGATCCAAAGATTCTGGTCAACCAGTCCAGACCAGAGTCCAGACTAAACATGGAGAAGCAGCATTTAGCTGTTATGCTGCAAACAAGTGGAACAAACTGCCAGTTGAGATTAAACTTTCATCAAATGTAGACATTTATTAATCCAGGTTTAAAACATGTATTTTTTCACGCGCCTATGCATATAATTAATTAATCATTTTAATTTTAATCATAATTTATGGTTTTCCTTTGATTCTTACTGCTTGTTGCTGCTTATTACTATTTTTTAATATCCGTAATGCTTTTTGATTTATGTAAAGCACTTTGAATTGTCTTGTATATGAAATGTGCTATACAAATAAACTACTTGCCTTGCCCTTACCTTACAACATTCCCTCTGGAATAAATAAAGTATTTTTCACTTCACTTCATTTCTGCTTTAATATTCTCAGAATGAGACTGCACACACCTGCAAGGGCCAACTGCCTGTTTGCTCTTCTGACACACCATCAGCAAAACAGGCTTACAGAGAAGGTGACATTCATCAGAAACAGCTGCAGGCAGAAGGGTGACGGGCTTTTCTTCTAATCCTGGCAGATGCCCACTTACAGTATCCTAAATGCTGTGTTTCTAATGACGTGACATTTTTATAAAACAGCCTCTCTCTCTGTGGAACTATGTGAAATTAGTGTTTGTGTGGGTTTTTTTCTGATATTTTACAGACATACAATGACTACAGGGAGACATTTATCTACAGGTAACAGACAGACAAAATGTAAAAGCCGAAGGGAAAGCATTCTTGTGCTTTTAAATTTTTAAACATTTGGCATGCCATATGCAGAACCCCTTTGTGAGAAATATATTCCTTACTGATTACATATACAGAAGAAGAGAATATTTATCTAAATATGTAATCATGTCCAGAAACAGTGAGTGACAGCCTTAATCTCACCACCTGCTGTTCGAGTATATGTTAGCTCTAACTGGTGCAGGACTAAATTTTAAGAGAAGCAGATTTAATAGCAGATGGATAATACATAGGTAATGTAATTATGGCTGACTACACGAAGGACAGTATCTTGCATAACTGGATACATAACAGAAGTGGACTACTAAACATTTTCATTGTGTCTGTCTGAGAAGTTACAAGTTCACAACAACCCTCTCTCTGGTTTTATAGCTGCCTTCTTTAAACAAAAGCCAGAGCTTCCGAGCAGCAAAAGCTTGACATTTTACTCTGTTTTATTTTCCCTCTCGTCCAGAAGACAAAGCTAGGTCTTTTCCTCTGCATTTGTCCTGGAAGCTTGGCCTCCTACCCGAAAGCAAAACTTGTACAAGATGACAATGTACAGCCTTAAACTTAAGTTAAAGAACAACCAACAGGAAAAAAAAATGATAAAATTTACCCTGCAGATCATGCTTTGTTTAGTTATGATTTATCTTAAGAGGTGGCGTGGCTCAGCAAGGTAGACCGGTCATCTTGTAGGGTCTGAGGGTTGCCGGTTCAATCTTCGGCCAAGTAGAGTTCATGTTGAGGTGTCCTTGGGCAAGACACAGAAACCCCTAAATGCTCCTGATGGGTCATGGCTGAGCGCTATGCATGCCATCAGTGAATGGGTGAATGTGATGTATACTTTACATGAGTTTAAGTCTAAAGCCACAGTTAGAAGACTCCAAAAGACAAGGATTTAGTTCTCACTGCTCATTAACTTTGTAACTTTGCTTTTCCATGCATGGCTTTGTGTCAGGACCTTGCTCTGAAACCATTAATTATTCATATGTTCTTCCACTGCCCAGTCAACTATCGTTTTCTCTTTATAAATAATGGGCACAGTTCCACCTGATTATTAGGCTTTGCGTGTAAATGCAGAATTATGACGTTCTGCCTCCAGCTAACTGGAAAAAAAAGTCACATAAGGCCTCATGGTTGACTCAATGACGCTTGGAAAGTAGAAAGTTGGAGATGAACAAGAAAATAAGATCAAAGTCAGTAAAATCAACAGCATCAGAGTTGAGAGGACTATAAACAACATTGCGACCCAAGCAAGGAAGGAACAGGGAAACAAGTCAGGGTCATCACAGTATTGAAGGATGTGTTTCCTGTTTTAAGCAGCTTGCTTGTTCATCAACATCAGTAGATCTTTAAAAACTTACCAGAGAATAATAATGAGGTAAAACACTGAGTTCCAATGAGATTTTAATGGTATGAACTACAGAAATCGATGCTTCTTAGAACACTTTTTTTGCCTGAGAGGATTCATCTTATCAGGCATCTCATCTCCTAATTGGATAAGTTGGTCCACTGCTCAGCATCAGTGAGCATCTCTTCTGTGCAGCAAACTCACTCACACCCCAGCCCTGTTTAAATGCAGAGAATCACCACCTCCAGTGCAGACAATCCAGGTTTATCACAGACAAAAGGCCATCTTACATGTTTTCATTCAAATACACATCTCCAACAGACAATACCCAGAAACAAAATTAAGGGCTGTGCAAGATAAGAAAGTAATATTTTATTTCAGCTCTTCTTTCTTTCTCGCTTTTATACTTTCTATTCCTGGAAAATTGGCAGCAGCTTTTGTGAATAATCTTTCTCAGTGTAGAATGATGGACTTTACATTGTTTGGAAATTGCCTCATAACCCTTTTCAAATTATTGGACAGCAATAATTGCTTTTCTAATATCACATCTGACGTCTTTCCTTTTTACCAGAATGTTCCACACCAGCAAGCATGATCTCTCGATGATCAGTTAATGAAAGTAATTTGATCAGCGACCTCTAGCTGCGACTTTTTAACACCTGTGGAACCAGTACTTGGCTTTTTATGCACTGCTTCTGCTTTTTGGCTTAGTTTTTGTTACATAAACAATAACAAACTATAGCTTTATTTATTTAATTTTAAGACCTGATATGGACTGGATTAATTTATTGTCTTAATAATTAAAACCTATGAATGGAAGAATGTGTATTTTTGCTTTTACATTCCTGTATGTTGTTCCTCTGTTGCATTTTTATTAAAATTTTGACTTTAATGACCTACAATTGCAAAAACATAGTTTTGGTTCATTTTCCTCCTTCTTCTATTTTTGCCCCAAAGTTGAATGTACATACAATATGCAGTAGCTTTTGAATATGGAAACGTTAACAACTTGAAGCATCTAAATCCCAAACACACTTCTCATGGGTTTGGAGCTGACATTTTCTATGTAAAGGGCACCTTCTTCCAAGTGCCTGCATAACTACAAGTATTACCCTCCCATGTGCTCAGGTTAGGTCATGATGTGTATGTCTGCTCATACCTAGAGCTTTGCATCTTGAAACTTTTTAGTGTGTAATAATGGCATGCACTAACGTGTCTATGTTTTCTACAATGCTTGTAGTGTACAAGGCAAAGGCATTAAGTGCTTATCATTGGTTATGCTTACTTGTGCACCTGTGTTCCAATATCAAGCCAGTGCAGACCTCACTAAGATGTATGTCTTATCCAGAGTTATTAAAAATCAAATTAAGCTATGTAGAGGATGCTGATCTTTGTCTATCTCTTTATTGACCTTTACTGAGCATGTTTAGAACTCAATGGTCATATTAAATCCTAGGGAAGCTGCTTTGGAAAGACAAATCATAGGATCTTTTTGTGGGCACAAAACACTGGACATCATTTGTGTTTTAATTATAAATATACTTAATTATGTTGAACCATTTGCTGCTTATCAGATGCTGTGATGAGTTCAAGGAATATTTTCAAATCTGACGAAATATGCAAAAGATTTCATCCTGTTTCGGAGGAAAATTGTAACTTTGTGTTTCCCAGGTGATCCTCATTAAGTGCTGTTGTTTTAAATTGCACCACTAAAAAGACCATTATGAATATTGGCTTTCATAAATTTGCCAGACTTTAATAAATATACATTCTCTGGGGAATATTGTGCATACACTGATTGTCTTCATGAGCTTCATAATATAGTTCACTAAGTCTAAATATTTATTATGGTGAAGATTTTTTTTTAATGGTCACATTGTTAACCTACTTAGTAGGATTAAATTATTATTTTGTTTCCCTTTTAATTACTTAACATTTGAAAAATGCTCAGGTTACATTCAGGCCTTTACACACAGGTTTTCTGAGTCTGAAAAGCTCAGAATCACACATTATTACAGGAGCAAACAGCTTTCACCTGGCTTGCACCTATATTTGATAATTATAAGCACTGCTGCAGAATACATTGTTTTTCTTGTCATGACCTCTTCACCAAGTGTTGGCATACTTGAGGGAGGCTCTGTGCTATTTTTTTGTAATGCAAAAGATAAACTCATTTGTTGAAGTTTTTTCTAACAGCTGTAAACATCTGTTTTGTCAAATGTCCTCGTTGAACATGCTCTTGTGCTTCTGTGGCTGAAGCTTTGATGTAGCTCTTCTGTTGCTGTTCTGACTGCAGGAATCCAGGTGGAACTACCTATTTTCCTTCCTGGCGTTCCCGGCAGTACTGCAGCTGTGCGTGCTGCCCTTCCTCCCTGAGAGTCCTCGCTTCCTGCTAATGGAGAGAAGAGATGAGGCAGGGGCAGAAATAGGTATTACACGAAGCAGAAACAAACAACAACGCTTGCTCAAGTACATACGATGCAAACAGCAGCCTTCTTCACCAACAAACCTTCCAGACTTTATTGCCTGTGAAAGCCAAAAATCCCTCCTTTCAGGGGAATTTTACAAAACACTGTGAAAAAACAATCCAGCTGTGCAGTTATGTTTGTGTACAAACCATGAAATGAATCCTATGTTGCAGGGCATAAATTTAAAGAGAGAGTTTTATAACAATGTTGCACATTTCCACATGACTTTAATATAAAACCATCTAACGACTCACTATTGGAGCTTATGTAATGATTTTACAGAAACAATGCTGTTATTGTACAACTGTACAGATTCCAAAGGCTACCACTTTAGAAAAATGTCCACATCACTCAAAATAAACGGTTTAGTTTTTGACTGATCATAGAAATTTATATCTCTTAAATATAAGTATAAATGTAGGCCAGAGATCCAGGATTAATTTACTGTTGCCATTATTTACGTTATCCATAGTGTTTAATTATGTAGCTTCATAGTTTAATAAGCAAAACTATAGAAGGATAGCTGTATTATATCTCCTGTCTGTGAGCAGATTCCTGCTATTCATTCTTGGTGTTACGTTCCCAATAGTCTAGGGATTGTAGGGATGGTAATACAGTGAGTCGGACACAGGATACATATAATATAAGGCGAGATTTATTAGATAACAAAGGCAGAAAATAAAGGATTCTCAAAAACAAATAACACGTGGTTAATATCAAAGCATACAAAATCAGAAGTCACGAAAACCAAAACAAAACTGCACAACTAACGAGCAATAATAACTCAAAGTGTCCCGTAAAGGGTTAACGCTCACGATGGCAAATACAAAACCAAGATACAAACTAATATTCAGGATTCACCCTTAGGTAGGAAAAACAGGTACGTCTCAACGACCAAAACAGAAATTACTCTAAACCGGAATTCAGTAGGTCCACATAGGACAAAGACTGTCCACAGCTGCCCTGAATGATTGTGATGACACAGGTATATAGGAGCCCTCTCCTCCAGATTGGACAGCCACTTGGGATTTGGAACGCGAGTTGACTAATCGCAGTGCAGGGAAGGCGGGTTCCAGTAGGCCCTCGTTGTCAATCATCATTAGGCTTCAGCTGCAGTCCTCCATCACACACACACACACACACACACAGGCTGCAGTCGTGACAATTGGAGGTATCTTAATTTAAACTTGGAGAAACTGAACTAAATCAAAAACCTACTTTAATCTTTTTAATACAAAATCATAAACTAGTCACATGGTAAGACCTTTTAATACAGCTAACCCGTATATTTTTATTACCCTTTAAATAATAGTTTTAGTAAGAGGACACAGATGGAACATGGGAAATCTAGAAAAAGGAATGGCAACACCTGTACCTGTTAGTGTTTTTATCTTGTCCACAGCTTTTTATTAATGAAGTAAATTTAAATAATTTTTAAATCTTCAACCCCATACAATATCTTCAGCACAGCAAACATTTGACATTTAATAGCAGGGAGGCAGAAGAGGGACTAATGGTGACTTGGTTTCATTAAATGTCTCAGCAAGCCATGGTAGCAAAACAACATTAACAACAGCAGGATCAAATTGAAATGTTATGCAGCATTCCTTAATGCAACTGTACCTACCCTCTATGTCATGTCACAATAACTAAATGATGTTCTTGTATCTTAAAGTGGATCTGAGTTTTTTTCACTATTTCCAACTGCGATTAATGTAAAGATTTGGCTTGATAAATATAGTAAAAAATGATTTTGATATTCTCATTTGTATAAACAAAACTAAAGTTATGATATACATAATATACTAGATAGCCTATTTTTGTCTGTGCTACCATTTAAAATGAACAAAAAAACACAACCTCAGGAGAAGATTAGCCACTGTGATTTTACCCACTGGTTTGTTGAGCTATTTAGACTTTTTTGGGTGGGGTCACATTCTTTTAAAACTGAACATAAAGAGCAAAGAGCATGATGACTTAAGAACCATAGAAACAAAGCATGTGTTACTTGGTAATCTCACTTAGTCCAATCCTAAATCATACCCAGAGTTATTGTACTTTACTGCACCAGGAAATGTAGCTTACAGATGCAAAAGAAATAGCTTGAATCTAAATTTATTGAGCCAATAAATCAAGTGACAAGTAGTCTAATTTCATGTACTGCTAATTCAGCAGCGTTAGTCATGCCCCTTACAGATCATCGGAGACAAAGCAGATTTACAGCACAAAATTCACCAAATTATTTTCAGTTAAATTTTGAGACAATAATTTTCTTTGTTAAGCTTTGACTAAGAAGCATTAACATTTTTTACTCAATTTTCTCTCTTGGTGCCTTCCTTTAAACTCACTGATGGAGGCATTGGGCCCTTTTCATTGTAATGTCCATGTCCATTACAGACTACATCCTGTAATTTCATGACGGGACTGCTGAGACTCCAAGACGCACAGTGAATATTTAATTAATCTTTACCCCCTCTAATATAGTAAGACCCTGAACACTCAGCTTGAAGGTTGTTTTTTCCAGTTCTGTTAACTTTTGGCTTACCCCTCATTTTTATTAGTGCAACCTGCAACAACTAAATTGTGAGCACCCTTTTTTTTTTTTTGTAGAAACAAGAAGCCTCTTTTTCTTTTCTTCTATAAATCTGTTTTTTCTGATGTGATCTTGTCAAATGTTGAGATAATGTGACATGAAAGGAAGCAGCATCTGGTTAAGTCACATTTAAAGTGAATGTATTAACGAAGTATGCAGAAAAGTGACGTAACATGTGACTTTGATCAGTTTTGTCTCCTGGGTGATATGTCCCTTTTGATGTCTGTGTCCATACATTATGGATGGATACTCTGAAGAATTGCTTACTCGTGTTTTCTGTCACATTGAACATCCTGGTTATTTCTTTTGAACCCAGTGTAGTGCAGAAGTTTAGTGAAATATCAGCAATAAAAGACTTCAAATGAAACTATTTATTTTAATGATGAGTGATAAGATGTTGAATGTCTTTGACACAAATGTAAGATTTTTTTCTTTTTCTTTTTTTTGCAAGGACAGTCATTTTGAGGCAATACAAGAGAATACTAATGAATATTTTACACTGTAAAAAAATTACTGTAATATAATTTATATCTATTTATATCTGTGTCCATGGCAATCTAGGTGGCTATAACTTAGATTAAATGCAGTTGATATACTAATCTTTGCTTTGGTGCATTTCTCACATCAGAATTAACATTCTCATAACTATTAATTCAAACTCCACAACATTTAGTCATTGGTGCACATCGGAGTAGCATTTCTCATTGCATTGATCAAACTGCTTATGCTTTTGAACGTGTAGCTTTTGCTTTCATACACGTCTCTGCTATTTCATGACATTATCATTTGCTTTGGTCATGTCAGTCAAAATTAACTATACTTAGAACTGCAGAATAGTCAATAACCTTAAAACTAATAGTCCTCATTTCGTTGCTTGAGTCATTACATACAAAAGAGTTAAACTAGTTGTCAAAATCTGTGAAGCAGATTTGAAACATTTCTCTATAATATTTTTCTGGAATGAGTTAGCTTTCACTAAATACATTAGAGGATTTTACATTATCCACATACTCAAATGGCTCTGCTAGTAGCCATGGATGCAGGATGCAATGAGACCACAGCAGAATCCTGCAGAGGGTGGATTCACCAGTTGAGGAGATCCTTTCCTCGCTGCATCACAAAGGATGATATCTGATGTGATGGTGATGAAAATATGTGGCCAGACAGACAGGAACGTCTTGATGCACGGGAGTGATTTACTGTAGTATGTTCAGTTACATACAGTACAGTAATATGTATGTACTGTTACAGTAGTATATTATTTACATTTGTGCACCACTCTACCCAGCGGTTGATACTTACTTTACTGAAAGTCTGTTGTATATAGGTGACTAAAGTTATGTTTTTTTTTTACTGCATAATGCTTTGAAAAAATTACTTTAAGATGGCAAAGAGTGTATGAAGTGTAAACCGTGTCATATATTCAGTTATCCTACTAACAACAGTAACATGTAACTTTATTGTAGTTTCTCTGCAGTAGAATCTCTGAGATCTGACTTTACTTTTTATTCAAAAACACTTACAGATTAGACTGTCATAATAAAAACATCCATCCATCCATTTTCTGTACCGCTTGTTCCCATTAGGGGTTGCAGGGTGAGCTGGAGCCTATCCCAGCAGTGTTTCAGGTGAAGGCAGGGTACACCCTGGACAGGTCACCAGTCCATCGCAGGGCATAATAAAAACACAACTAAGCCATTTGAGTACCTTGTTTGTACTCATTGGTGACAGGACTTTTCATTTTCATGGCCCTGACAGTTTCGTTGATATATATATATATATACTTGATAACAAGTATCTATAAATACTTGCTTTTGAGGAATGAAATATCAATTTTTAGCAGGTTATTCACAAGGTTCTGCAGTTTGTACGAATTGTTTTTGAGAACCGCACTAACTGCTGTGGAAATTTTAATTCTGATGTGAGTAATGCACCAAAGCAACTGAGAAAAACTGTAATAATCTATATAATCTAATAATCTAAATGCAAACGGTTAAATAAATTAATGCACTTAAGTTGAAGCAATGAAGGGTTTAAAGAGCCCAGACCTCCCTGATAGCCCAGATACATCAGATAACAAACAAAAAAAGCATAAAAACAAACATTCAGATCTATATATCAGATAATAAAGAAAATAAATCTTATAGCAGCCAAACACAACACAACTTTATGTCATAATTAACTGAAATTCTAAGAAAATGAAAGAAAAATCTCTGAGGATTGATGCTGATGTTTAGCAACTTGTTGTTTTTATTGGTGAAAGACCCAGATGTGACAAAGTTCAGCGATGTTCCCAGATATTAGCATCTGCCCTGTGCCAGTAAAGAATCCTTCCTGGATCCAGTTGGTGATCTGGATCATCCCCAAAATATAATCATTACATTCCAGAGATTTCCTGAAGATTCCATCAAAATCAGTCTGTTACTTTTTGAGTTATTTTGCTAACAGACAGATTGCTGAAAACCAATTACACGGGCAGCTGCTGCACCAGTAGTTTGTGCTACAAGTGGTGGCATTTGCTATATGTTTTGTTTTTATTTGAAATAATGAGCTCTGAAATGTGTCTCCTTAATTGTGTCTGAAAAAGCACAATATTGCAGTATGCAGTTCATTTTCCAAAGGTTAATCCTTTTAAATTCAGTGTTTGTACTTTAAGGGTGGCTTTATTATTGTTATACTTCTTTTATTGTTTGCACCAAATAAATAATTCTGGCATACTGGCACTAAAGAAATGTGAGGGCTCTTATGCTGAACTTATTCAGAAGTCAAAATAAAAAACTGAATTAGTAGAAAAATCATTTAAAAATGTAAAAAAGTAGTTTTTTTTTAATAATGTAAAGTTCTAAATTAATTTAATTTCTAAGACTTTTGAGGTTTTCATAATATACAGACTTATTAAATGTATCTTTGGTAGAAACAAGCAGCTGTGCTGGGTGGAGATGATAGTCTGGTTAAGGGACAGCCAACCCAAATTCCCCTTGGATTTTTCCCTGCCACCGCCAGCCAGCATTTTGCTGGCATGAATCTGCATGGTGCTGCATTGCCATATTGTTGGCACGTGTTACAGCACTGCAGTGAAGGGAATTGTTGTCAGCGCACACAGATCATGCAGGCGGGCCTTGTAATTTCCTATTATCATCACAGTGTCAGACAAGAACAGCATGTATCCAGTCTTGTTTCTTGTCATGTCATGTAGTTGCAGTGGTCCTGCCGACCATTCATAGATTACAGAGGTTGAAATATAATAGAAACAAACAAAAAACAAAACATGTGTACATGACACTTTTTTATAACTTCTTGAATTTATAATTGCTTGGACTTTACTGCTTAGTATGTGTGACAAATGACTTATCTAGTAGTAGAAAACAAAACCACATTTGCATATTGTCTCAGTTATGAGACCCAAAGTTTTACCTTCCCAACAAACTATCCCTCACAATGCATCAAAATGTGTCCTTGTATGTCATATTTTTCTTTGCTACTCTAATATTCTGATTACTTCATATAATTGAATCAATGCTCAAGATGAGGCCTCAAAGAGACTTAAAAAAGAGGCTGATAATGCTTACTTTCAAAGGGTGAGATCTAAAAAAAAGCACGGGCTTGTGTCAGTTTGTGCAGAAATTAAGAAATGAAATAGAATTAAATTGAATTGATAACAATTTACTGTACTTGTAGTCCCACTTTGTCATTCAATCTGTGGACTTGTAGTTATTCACATAAATTCTATAAGCTCCTGTCAATTATATATATATATATATATGTA
>JBAMHW010000003.1:31933809-31949679 GCA_037177495.1 Rhadinocentrus ornatus
CCCTATAAACGTTCCTACACACACACCCTACACACACACACCCTACACACACACCCTACACACATGCACCACTCATGAACATTTAAAGGTTCAGTCACAGAAACAGCCCATTCTCAGTAGAACTCACTAGAGCCACTTTTGGAATGGCTGAAATTGAGGACCAAGGCTGAATTTGGGGTAGAACACTTTGAAAACAATGTTGTCGGACCTCTGACACCCATATGAAATTGTTGAATATATTTATAATATGGGACCTTTAATGGCAGCACATACTCAAATTTAGTTGATCTCATAATGGCCTTTATAAAAGTGCATTTAGTTTAATATTCACTTTGACTGTTGTGTATTCCTCCATCTGAGCTTCCCTTGCTTCAACAAGGCAACAGTGTGATATGCATGTTATATTCAACTAAAAAAGCAACGAGATGTGCAGAGGTTTGACATATTTCTTTGACCTGCATGGGGTGAGTATATTCTTTTCTAACCGATGTTATCATCCTATTATCAGTGTAGAATTTTTCCATTTTCATGGCCAATAGGTTTTGATGTGGCACCCAATCATCCATAGTGTATGGCGTATGTTAACATAATCTTAACATAAAGAATGTGTTTAAGCTCAAACCATTGTGTAGTTTACATCCAATTCCCAACCAGAAAGCTGTTCTGCAAAACTAAAACTGAAAAATGAAGAGTGAAGCTATAAGAATGAACAAATGAGCTTGTCATGATCTATGCATTGTTGCCGCTGATGACGCTATCCTGAGCTGGTTGGCACAGAGCCAGCCAATAGAGGCTGCCTGCCTGTTTGTGTTCGTCTCTGCTCAAAGTCCAACAATGTTATAAAAACATCAAAAACCTCTTGAAAGGAAAAAAGTTGGAACCTAACCTGCTTACTGGATGACACCTCATCTATTGCAATAATGATGTGCTTTGTCAAATGGGTGACAACAGCCAGCTAGTTGGCCCGAGTTTGTGCGCACTGCCCATATGTAAGAGAAGACCGTGCTGATGAACCTTAGTCCTGTAATTTAACATATAGAAACAACAGGAATCACCTGCAGAATTGCACTATATGCTCAGTGTTGTTGAACAAATCTGCTAACTATTGTATCTTCTACCTGCACCATTCATAAGACTTGCTGTAACCTTAGTTAATGAAAGCTGGGCAGTGTTGTGTCTGGAGACAGATTTGCAGATGGTTTGGGTCAGTTGATTGACAAGTGGAACTGAGGAAAGCCGATTTCTTTGCCCAACACCAGAGCTAGTGTCCAGTGCAGATATATCTTGTGGGGTTAATTGGGTCCTTTCATTGCTTGTGCCTGAGTCTGGGAATCACTGCATGGACTCCTGAGATGGCTGGCATAAAAGTAGCTGAACAAACTATAGAGTTGGAGAGACATTGGAGGTTTAGGATATAATGACAAAATATATTGCAGCATTTTTTTCCGAAAATGTGTTTTCTGAATGTGAAATTGCCTTCTCTAGCAGCTTGATGCAGTATCATTAAATAGTTGATTCTGTCATGCTGTCACTTCTGTTGAGTATAGAGTATTGAGAATAGAAAAAAATCTCCCCTCTAGCACTTCCATAACCCGTGTAACTCTGAGTCTGTACATGAAAACTTATTAGACCACATAGAACAAGCTAACAAGACAGCAGCATTGAGCCACCGCACTATTCCTGCATGCTGCATGCTCCAGGATGACAGCAGGCATGATGACAAGGGTTCTACATATGCAGATATGACTGTAAGCACATATGTGAAGAGAAATTTATTAATAATATATCTTACAGGATTGGTAGGGCAGTTCTGTGTGTCTTACTAAAAAGTAAAAAAACTGATGACTGAACGGTGCTTTTACTGCCATTTTTTCCCTCTTATGCTATTTTGTACAGAAATATGCTTCTTCTAAAATGTTCAGACAAATTTAAATCAAACCATTTTTGTTTTTTATGTTTCATGTTCAATCTGAAAAGAGTCCAGGGTGTTTTTGTGAGCCAGTCAGAGGACACACTTTCATTCTTTATACACACTTCATCCAGCTCAGGGTCACGGAGGACTGACACAGACAGACACACACACATTTTATTTATACTTTATATTTATGGCCAATTAAGAATCACCAATGCATTAACTGAGCTGTTAGAGGAAACCAGAGTATCTGGAGAAAAGTAAAAATACTACTAATAATAATTTATAGAAGCCCAGGATTCTTCTCAGTGTCACTGGTCACAGAATAAATAATACCTGACACATGAGATCCATGATTTTTTTACACAACAGAGGAGTCCTTTAAACAGACTCTAAGCAATTACTTGAAGAAAAAAAAAAAAAAAACTCTGTTAATGTGTCCACAAGCAAACATAATTGGGCTCTTAGTGCTCTGACCTTTGAATAAAACTCCAAGAGCTCTAAAATCCCAGCTCTGAGTCGGGAAGTAAAACTGCTGGACCTCCGTATTTATAATCTCTATTAGCAAACATATACAATTAGATATGTAGAGTGTGAAGGCAGGGGTGAGTTTCCTACCGCTGGCTTTCTGGTTTTTGTTCATATTGTGTGAATAATTTATCAAACACGCTTTAAAAAGCTTGACCTTGTAGCTTGCAGTTCCCACAAAAGTCCCATTGAAGACAATTTTTTCAAGCTTGTACTGTTTGTTTTTTTTTGTTTCTTTGTTCAGTTTTTTGGTAAGTTTAGGCAATAAAACTGGTAACACGAACTTCTTCAGTAGAAATGTTTGAATTCAGCATGAATACCAATCAGAAACCATGAACCCTTGTGGTCCCTGAGGTCCTCTGGTACCGGCCTTTTAGTTGTTCCAAGGGTGAGGACCAAGACATACGGCGAGGCCTCTTTCCATTGTTCTGGCCCTCGCCTGTGGAACAGCCTGCCACAGAGCCCCAGGGCTGCAGAGACCGCTGATGTTTTTAAAAAGTGGTTTAAGACCTAGCTTTTTAGCTTAGCTTTTAACTAAATTCTATTTGATATTAACTTATTTTACATTATTTTGTTTCATGTTATTTAATTATTTTTTTTTACTCAGCTGTACTGGTGTGTGTGTATACATGTGTGTGCGTGCGACTGTGTGAAAGAATTTGAGTGTTATTTTTTTAATGTAATTACACTTCGATGTATGTGAAGGTTTATTTTATTTATTTTTTTTATTATGCATTAACTGAAATATGCATTAATGTTTTTATCATGTAAAGCACTTTGTGTTGTCTATGACATGAAAAGCCCTTCATAAATAATGTTTGATTTGATTTGATTTGAGAGGTTAACAGATCCCTGTAGTTATGATAAGGAGCCATTTATCTAATAAATGTGTTAATCTAGATTAAGGAACAGTATATGTGGATATTTTTTTAATCTCCAATAAATGATATTTGAATGGAGAAGAGTCTGCCCAGCCCTCATGTACTGACTGCAGAGAAATCTCTGACATATGTTTTTATTCTGAGTTTAAATTTAGAAACAAGGTGTGATGCTAGGAGCATTCCTACATGAGCAAAAACAAGTATAAGTCATATTCTATACAGAGTGACAGAGGTTATAGGAGATGATTCCCTGTGGACTCCATTATTACACAGCTTGAACCTTCAGGTCAAAAGGCATTCACTCCTTGAGGAATAGCTTTGTGTGGGATAATTTGTGAAGTCTTCCAGGCTGTGGGAACACTGAGTGTGTCAGGTGAATGTCTGCAAATGGACTGACACATGTGAACAGGGCCTTACTGCCTCAGAACAGATGCACCAGTGTTGTCCAGGCCTGCACACTTACAAGTATTAAAGTGTTTAAAGACATTAGCTGCCTGACCCACAGCGATTTCCACTCTTTCTTCAGGCCACACAGTTGCTGCCTCCAGTGATCCACGCAGCTTTCAGATTGTTTCAGAGTTGTGGAAAAGGTTAAGTTTATAAATAAAATTAATTTATTTATTTATAAAATGTGTTAGTCCCAAATGACTTGTGCTGTTTAGCTGACATCCCTGTCATTTTATTTCATTATTTCCCATGTTTTAGACAAGATCATGCTCAGTTTTACATAATTACTAAGACTGTTGCAATTCTGGCATGAAACGCCAGAGCTGCTTTAAAATTATAGTCCTGAATACAAGCTTCCTGTGGGGGTACTACAAAGTAAATTCCCAATAATTAAAGTCTCATTAATGCTCTTTTCGTTTATCTTCATGTATGTCACCAAGTTTGCAATAATTAGCTGTCAGTTGTTGCTCCACAATATTAATCTCTCTTTTAAGGAGGCATCTAAAAACAACCTGTATTTAGCACACACACATATACAGTGAAGGCTGCATCAGTGGTGAAATCTTTAATCCCTTGATAGACCTGTCAAAAATGCTGATATAGGTAGTTTAGACCGGCTATCCATCCTACAGGTAAGGACCTCAGTCTGCAAGAGTCATAACCTAAATTAAGGGATTTACCTAAGCCTTTAACCAGGAGCAAGGAGATCTGCATGGTTCCTGCATCTTTGTTCTACTGTCTAATCCTGCTTCATCCAGTAATAAATCCAAAGAAGCGACCTCAATGATGTGGATTAGCCTCACTAGTCACAATAGTAAACAGCAGCTCTCTTCTCATGCTCTGGGCACTTGTTGGTTGCAAGGTAATATTTAGAAGCTAGAAAAAAATTTAACTTCAAGGGTTTGTTTAAAAATGGACTTAGCTAACCCATAAAAACCTTGCTTAAAATGTTAAACCACATCAGGGTGTTATCCTCCCCCAAATAGCCTGTGTTATTTTAGCCTTCTCTGAACCCCTTCTTGTTAGCTATTATGTTTGCAGATGATATTATAATGTGCAGTGAGAGCAGGGAAAAGGGGGAGGATAATCTAGAGAGGTGGAGGTATGTCCTGAAAGTGAAAGGTAAAAAACATTAGCTGCAGCAAAACAAAATATATGTGTGTGAATTAGAGGGACCCAGGTGGTATGATGAAGTTATAGGGTATACAGATAAAGACGTGAAGGTGATCACAATTACTGGTCAACATCCCAGAGTGTGAAAAAATGAGACGAGACATATAGAAACTGCTTAGAACGGGTAGACCAACGTGTCAGGTGTGATTCTAATCAACAAGAATGAAGGGAAAGTTGGTTGTGAGACAGTGACCCCAAGGAAAAGACAGGAGGCAGAACTGCAGATTTAAATATTATTTAACATCCACCTGTACAGGGGCTTCTGGTGGAAATTAGCAGCTTTGCTAAAGCCTGGCACATATTTGCCTCTAAGTTAAATTTATTGTTGTGCATGTCCCTGCCAAATAAATAGATACATTTAAATTAAGGTGGAGGTTTTCTTTGGGAGTGTCAAGGATGGATAGGATCAGGAATAAGTGCATTGGAGGGACAGCACAGAGACAAAGTCTGAGAGACCAGGCTAAGATGGTTTGGGTATGTACAGGTACCAGTTAGGAGATGAAGAGGGTGATCAAAGAGAAAATTTATAAATTTAATGAAAGAGGATATGAAATTAGACGGTGTAAGAGAGGAGGATGAAGAGGACAGGTTTAGATGGAGGCAGATGATTTGCTGTGGCGACCCCTAAGGAAACAGCCAAACAAGGAAAAAGGAGACACAAGAGTAATAGCTATGCAAATTACATTATGTTCTCAGTTCTTCTGCAGGATGCAATATTTTTTCACTTTTTAATGTGATTATTGTCAGTCACTCGTATTTGTCATGGAGCACGTTTCCTTTAGGACTATGTTGCTTAGCATCCAAATTCAGATAGCCTATAACCAGATGTACCACTTGGTGTCTAAAGTTTAATTTGTGGTTTGTCTCAAACATCTGACAGGATAAATCCTCAGAAACCTTTTAGATAAGAGCAGATATTTTCAATAAAGGCATTCAGGTGTCTGGTTGATGTGTTGAAGTTAAGACAATCAGTGTGATGAGCAGAGTCAGTGCCATCCAAGGTTATAATAGTTTTTTATTTTTTTTTATTAGTTCTAGTTTTTTATTTTTTATTTTGACTTTTTGTTTTCAAATTTAGTTAGTTTTAATTGGATTTTAGAACAGATTTTCTCATTTTTGTTTTATGAAAATGCTTAGTTTTAGCTGAGTTTTTATTATTTTTTCTGTTAGTTTTAGTTTAAAAAAAAATTAAATCAGGGTATTTGTCAGGTGCAAAATTCAAAATAATCAGAATAAGCACTGTATAATAAAAACTCAACAAGATACAATTTTTAAAAACTGTATCAGGAGGAAACATGAACAGCCATCGACAAATCAAATACAACAGCTCATGAGGTAGCATAAAATGTGTGCAATACTGCTTCTGACATAGTGTGCTAGGTAAAAATCAACAAAACCAACATACTAAAGACACAAAACAACATGAATCCATTCGAGAGACAATTTACAGTTCTTGGCAGCCAGGAGTCTAAAGGAGCTCAATCTAATTAATCTTGAACAACCTCAGAAACCCAACAAACTCTAGACTAGAGGGTCATTCAGATTAAACAATGTATAATTAACTACATATCGAATTGCGCTAGAGGTGCAGCAACTTTTTGTGCAAATCACTGCAGCTGATGAACAGTTCAGTTCCTCACATGTTAAATTGGACAAGATAAAGTGAATGCAGTGAATTTTTTTAACACTGAAAGTGCTTGTGTCTGGTAGACCGCAGAGCCAGACCGCTGGTTAAATACTGATGTATGTCAGCTGGATGCTGATCTGCTTTTCTTTGTTAGCGCTAAACGTACCGTACATAACCTACTGTCCAACATTGTAAGCAAAAATTCATTTAAGCCTCTAAAATTCAGCTTTTCAAGATTTTGTGTGTGACTGTGTGTGTGTAGGTGTGTGTGTGTGTGCGTGTGAGACTGTGTAAATGACAGTGTGTCTGTGACTCACATCCTTCCCCGTGCTGCTCGGCCTGGCTGAAGCCTATCTTTCCGGGGAGGGGGGCCGAGAGACTACCTGGTCCAGGTATTCCTGGTTAGCCGCCTTGTGCAGCTTTTCAGGTGGACTTTCAGATTTGTGGGTATTTACCTTCCACAAATTTTATCACCTGCTTCTTCTACAAGGTACTTTTAATTTTTGGCATGGTCATAATGAAAGAAATCCCAAATGGTGCTCTGCCGCTTTCTCCCAACTTTCTTCGTAGGCGCAGACGGACATCCTGTTGACACGTGACGTCACGGACTTTCAGGTGCCGTACGATGCAGACACCTGGCATAAATCTGGCAGTTTTAAATAGATTTCACATCAACCAAGAGGGCTTATGTATGAAATAAATTTACAAAGAACAAAAAAGGTTTTTGTTTTCATTTTAGTTAGTTTGTTTGTTTTGTAAACACACAATGCAGTGTCAGTTAGTTTTTTTTTAAACTCTTGTTTTTATCTTTATTTCAGTTTACGAGAATGTTTTTTAAATTCTAGTTTTTGTTTTTTTCATTAGTTTTCGTTAGCTATAATAACCTTGTTGCCAACTTTATTGACTTTCATTACACTTTGGTAACATTTTTGTAAGTGAAATTGTCCTCTCAGTAACTCACACTCCATAAGAAAGTAGCTGGTTTCAAATTAGCCATGCCCTCCTGACTACCAGTAGTTGAAATTTGTCCTCTGTGGAGGACATTTGTAAACGTAAATATCTCTACCCTCCTGCATGCTATCAAACTAACTCATGTTGTACTCTAAAGAGGACATTCAGGGCTTTTCCAATTAAGAAGAAAGAGATTCACTGTCAGAGGCCGAAAGAATCTTGTGACAAATTGTTGTTGGATACGCAAATATTGAGTTGTCTGATGAGGAAGATGCAGTGTTTGAGCCATAAGCATATGCATTGGCGAGCAAATGGTTACATTTACTGGTCGCTGCCCAGTGCGCCAGGGAAACCATATCCAACTGGATTGAACATGTTTGTTTTGACTGCACCAACTTATCTGGTCTTAGACTTTGTGGTGTTCCAGGGCAAGACCACCTTCAGTGTCACACAGGGAATTGGAACCTCCTGGAAACCCTGTAGTTCCAAAAGAGTGCAACATCATCTGGGATAAGCCCTAAAAAAAAAAGTAGGATAGGAGAATGTGGTCAAACAAAGTTCTCCTGAACTTGTTGTGCTGTGTTAAAGTGGTTGGACAACAAGGTAGCGGCCATAGCATGACAGTGCGTGCAGTTTTCCACTTTTTTGATCTGGCAATCACCAGTTCATGGCTTCAGTATAAAACTGACTGCCAGCTTCTGGTAAAGAAACCACTGAAGTTTCTTAAATTTAAATTGCTCCTTGGTGAACAATTGACTACTCGGGCTCAAACAAGATGACTACACTCCTCAAAAGAGGAAACCTCAGCCAAATGCAGCTCTCAGCCACTAGGCGGCCATCCATCTCCCAGAGATGGTGGATGAAACTCATGCATCAAGGTGTCGCAGATCCGGTTGCAACAGCAAAACATACATGATGTGCACTAAGTGCAAGGTATTTCTTTGCGTTTCAAAGAAGGGAAGTTGCTTTCTGAAATGTCATTCCCTATGAATACTCCAGGCAGAAATACATCAAGTTTTTGGCTTAAATGAACAACTTACTGCAGTGTAGTGCCATTCACAGCGGCCGATTGTTGAAGGTGACTGATTCTTCACAAGCGGGCCCGATTGTTCATGACCGCAGCCAATTATTGACAGCAAGAAGTTCAAGAAGGCGGAGTGTCCCCCTAACATGGTAGGGGAAACATTGCACTGATGTTAGACCTTCAATCAGTGCTGAAGTTACCTTTTTGGTATTTTATGTATAAATACACTATAATACACTACAGAACAGTGATTAGGAGTTTTCACTCATTAATTTAGATGGGATTTAGTTATTGTTATCAAAGTTCGGTTTAACATGTATGACTTTCCAACGTCCACTGTAGTGGACACACGATATCTTAAAAATGATAACTTTTTTTCAAAAAAATGTTTTCAGTTTTCTCGTTATTCTTCAATCAGTCGGGAAAAGTAAAACAATTAGTGATTAAACAATATTTTTTTTCCTTGTAGTCAGGAGGGTAAGGAAACTTTGGAGGGTCCTCCTAGGAAATTTCCTACAGTGTGAGTAGAGTAATTTCAGAGATGCCTTGGATTTAAATCTAAAAAAGTTCTTGCATTAGGACCATCGTCTGTGTGTGTGGTGTGTCCGGGTCCACTAAGACTTTTCTCCTGCTCTGTTAAATGTAAAAATCTAATATTAAGAAAGTTCCAGACCAGCAGTGCTTTCAGCACATGCTCATTTCAAAGATTAAAGACTGAATTATTTCATTCCCGTGACTCACTTGTGTAAAGCAGGGATTAAAAAGTTGCCTACATGAAAATGAACACTGCACACTCCAGCTGTCATCCCTCAGAGCCAAATATGGTGTTATTTTGGTATTAGGATTGTTGTGCAGCATGAAGAAGGCTTTGTTGTTTTTCGTTTATATTTCACAATTGATATACCACTGAGACATATGCCCTTTGTGAGCTCTTGCGTATGGTGGAAACTCATCTATTATCCTCTTTACTTCTCTTTGTCTAACTCCCTCATTGTCTGCCCTTCGGGGAGCAAACTACTGATGAAATTTGTGATCTAAAAAATGGCGAGCCTCCCTGTTTGTCAAAAGAAGGAGGGTGAGTGATCAGTGGACGCAACAATAGAAGAGGCTTTATTGCCAACAGACATGCATCCCCACTATTTTTCTGGCTTTGATAAGATGACAGCATTGATCTCTGGAAAAAAGGAAGCTAACAAGGCTCTCAGTGCTGTCAGTAACACAGAATTAAACAGTAACTTGTGGCCATTCTGTGAGCTCAGTTGTCAGAATAAGCAGATCTGATGTTATTCCATTAATTAGGGCTGTTGTTTTTGGGCTGTTTGGAGGATAAATGCTTTGTCCTGTGACCTCTCACCCACGAGGCAATTTGCTGGACCCCAAACTGCTGAAACAAATGCGTGACCTTGCTGCGAAGACAAACTACACAAAATCAGATTTCTGTTCAAGGATATCATTTTAAACTTGCTTGGCTGATATATTTCATTCAGCTATTTATTTTTTTATTTGAGGGAAGATTTTATACAGGAATATTTAACCTAAAATATAATAACCTCCTATATAATATAATCCTAAAATTGATTTTCTTGTATGAAGCTTCTATACTGCTGGGTCTTATACCCATAATACAGGCTCTATATAGTGGGCACACTTTTAACCACATTTAAAGTTTCCAAACCACTCAAAAATTTGTTTATGCTCAGAACTGAAAATATGCTTCAGTCAAGTAAACCAGATTTTCTTGTACATCAACCAGCAATGCCAATAAAAAAAAGATAAATAATGCTTCATAGGATCTTATATAGGGCTCTACATTTTGTCACATACATAAAACATATGTCATAAACCCTCTGTATTATAGGTAAATTCAATTTAAACAATATGGTTGGTGTGTGAGTGTAAACTGGCTCTGCATTTCAGATGGGGAACAAGACAGCAGAGGACCTGTTTGAACTGGTTTGTTGTTTTGATGCTTTTATACGGAAAGTGCGAATGTACACACTTAAATAAGAAACTTTAAAGCAAAAAATAACCCCTTGAGGGACAATTTAGATTTCAATTCAGAGCTAGCTAGTTTACGTCATATGATCTAATGAATATTAAACCTTTATGATGTAAGACATAAAGTAGAATAGTTTATGGAAAATATTAAACAACATATTCACAAAAAATAAATCTCACAGCTCTCAACTTCAGACATCACTTGCTGCTCTGAATCTGCTTCATCTTCTGTGTTGTTAAGTTCACTTTCATCCTCATAACTTGTTACTGGCTCTTCTTGTCAAGGATGTTACACTCGCGTCTCCCTCTCATGTTTAGTTACAGGTATTATGTGGCTTGTTGCATCAAGAAAAGTACAGATAAGTGTGGAAATGTACTTGATTATGTACAGCTTGTGCCAAAGAGTCTGGAAAGCAGGAGTTTTACTCTGTTTGGTAGTTGATATAAAACTTTACTTTTGTTACTTTAGAAATAAAACATTTACAAGAAATATAGCCGCTCTAAATTAAAATCATAATTTTTGAAGGTAAAATTGAGATTAGAATAATCCTACATATGAAATCAAACCTGTAAATTAAATAAATTGCTTCAGATACTTTAAAACTGATACATAGTCAATAGTTGAAGAATGGAAACTGAAAAATGCCTTAAAACATCAAAAGTGTTGATGGCCATTACATGTCAACCTGCAAATGCTTTTGTTTTTTCTTCCCGGGATGAGGATTTAAATTTTTGATTAGATTCATTAGTGCTTGAACTGAGCTGAAAGTCTTTTTTCTGTTTTCCATTCACACTTCATTACAAAATATGACCTCTGGCCCCAGTTAACCTTCTAAGTTGTGTTTACACTCTATCTGCATAAACTACCTTAGGGCACCATCTCTTGCTTGGTAGTGGAAGGAAAAAAAAACCACCACAAAATAAACAACAAACCTACAGTTCCTGCATGTAATCATTGCTTTTATTTTGTAATTTTATGGCGTTCCTTCATTGAAGATGCTAACGGGGTGGGGGGCTGAGGAGCGGAAACATTGACGAGACAAGATTTGGTATCTTCTTTTGCATGTTAACCTTTGCAGAAATGAACTTTGAGCTTCCTCAAACTGCAGCGTTCAGTCCTTTTGTGCAGCATGTAAACTGAATAAAAAGTATGAAATGCTAATTTTTTTCTCCTCTTTGCATATTTTCCCTTCCCAGTAGCTTGATTACCTCAAAACTGAGACATTCGCTCACATCATAAAAACCCACCTGATGTTTTCCACATTTGATTTGAGAGATAAAATGGAAATGATATTCTTTTGTGCGCTCCAGTAAGAATCTGTCCGAAGGTGATTATGAAAACGCAACAGAGGCAGTCACTATAGATACTCATTGTTTTGCGATAAAAAGGGATATAATTGTTCCCTGTCAGATCACACTGACCCTGCCATTGTCCTGATGTAAATTAAGGACCAACAAAAGAAAATTACTCCGTACAAACCATTCACAGGCAGATCCTGAGATAGAAATGTGTCACTGCCTAGGTTTTGTTCTTTCTCCTGATTAATATAGATTTTTTATACACATATTTGTCACTTTATCTGTCACTTAATGCTTTATATTGGAAAATTATTTGATTTTTAAGATTTTGGGAGGGTTTGTTAATTATTTTTGTAATCATCTGCCATAGTAAAAGGCTATGGCTAAAGCAGTTTGTAGTCTACACTAACAGAGAAAGTATCATGAGCCCACAAACACTCTCTCCATACTATTTCCTCTTATCAGTTACTGTCTTGGCCAATCCTCCCAGCAAGGACACACACCCTTCCACCGAGAGTGAATGACACTCTCATTATACTTACATTTGGCCTCAACATCAAGGATTAAAATAGTGTAAGCCTTTATTAATCAGGGTGGCAGGCTGTGGAAATTTTATTATGGCTTTTATAGGAGTTTTGAGGAAAAGTAAATTAAGTAAAAGACATTGTGATAGAAATAATTAGTGATGTTAATGTATATAAAACGTTTCCAGTTGTATATAATGTGAGTTGTAATAAATATACATCCTTTGTAAGATTGTTATGTTAGTTTAGAGTATATAGCAATATATTCCAGTTGTGGTGCAATCCTCAGGTGCATTATGGTTTAGATTACCATCCGCTTTAAGCTCAGAGTAACATAAAATCATATGCAACAGGTTTAAGCAGCTCCTCCAATGTGCATAACTTAAACTTAAAACTTAAAAAAAATAATAAGAAAGCAGAGCTTTGTGTTCAGTGTACACACACAGAAGAATAATGAAATGGTGGAGCTGAGGACCCAAATGTAGGCTGATGATGCAGGAGGCAGACCGGTGCAGAGGTCAAGGTTTTCATAACAAGAATTAGACTTAAAAATACGGAGACTGGGGAAACACAGCAAATACGTGACAATGAACTGGCAAGCGGAAACTGAAACCAACAGGTTTAAATACAGCACACTCTGGACAACTAACAACAGGTGAGGTGAGTTGGCCAAATCAGGCCAGGAGCACTTCTTACAGGAAGAAGAAAACAATCACACAAGGGAAAACCTACAAAATAAGACAAGAAAAACCCAACATGACAAGACTACCAGAACCTAGAGAAAATGACATCATCTGCATGTCATCCAGCTCTGAGGAGGCCTGATAATGAGCCATTAACTCAGGTGTTGCAGGTGTCTCAGGTGTGTTGGAGAAGGAATGCATCTAAAAATTGCATGATTGTAGCTCTCAAGGACTGGACATGGGCATCCCTGATGATGTTGGGGTGTAAAGGCTGGTCAGTAGGGTGTGACCCTGCTGTTGTGCCCTCAGCAGAGGATTGTACCTATGTTGTTTGTAGTTTATTAAGACCAGTATTGCAACTCTGGTGGTTTCTGCACCCTAATTTAAAAGTCAAAGCCAAGCCAACTTTTTTTATAAAGCACTTTTTAAAAAAGTAGTTACTAACCAAAGCACTGAACGGTAAAAATACATAAAACATTTAAAAAGACATAAAATACATTTAAATAATAATGTGTCCCATGAAAGCCAAAAAGGAAGGCACATCAGAGACAATGTGGGGTACAGTGTTTTGCCCAAGGACACTTTGGCATGTTTACTCTGATTTCACCAGATTTGCCAGGTGAGGGAAATCTTCGCACAATCACTCTTCCAACCTAAAGAAAATAGTTAAGCATGTGTTAAAACTGAGAAAAAATTTAAATGCACAAATCTGAATTTACATTTTACATTTTTCTATAGAAATGTTTTCCTGTTGTCAACCTTTTTCTGACAAACAGACCTTCAAAGTGCAAGCAGACGTTTTCTTTTGATTCTAATTGGATTTCAAATCCACTCAGTTCACCTGCACCAATCATGCAGCTGATAGAAAGACAAAGAGGTGGCTACAGAGCTCTGAAAGACAGGGCACTACCAGAGGTGATATGTGAATTCTTCATAAGACTTGCAGCTGAATCAGCTCAGGAAGGGACAGAAGTGGAAAGGATAGATGCTCTGTAGGGAGACCTTGAGCCAAGGTGAAATGCATGGATGCAAGCCAGACTGACTTAATGACACAAAAGTAAGAAATGAAGAAAGAAAACTGATAAATTGTCAGAGTGGTGTGATGTCAGTACACCTCCATATATTTATGTGCAGGTCCACCCATTATTTTTTTAGCTTAGCAGCTCCTTTGGTTAATGTGTTATTTATTATATCCTTACAGTACAGTGATGCACATTGCTACCATTTAATATTCCAGTCTTGTGGTTTGAGCAATCTTTCATTTAGACTTTTATATGAATGCCTAAATGAAGTGAAACCTAGATTAGTTTGTCCAATGTTTCCAGCTCATCTGCAGAGTTAAAATGCACTAAGACCTCAAACACAAACTAAAGCTAAAAATAAAAAAAAAGGAAAATTTTCAAACCTTTGCCCAAAAGAATTTTTCCCCACAACTAACTAGAGCATGCACATTATCCACAGCAAAAATTAAATAATGACTCCTGACTACTGCAGCGTGGACCGCATGGCTACACAGCATAGCATGTGCTTGGAGGAATGGATAAAATGAGAAGTTAGCAGTTGAAGGACAACTTCTGCTTCTGGCTGCTCCAAGGTCGATTTGAAGCATCCTCTTCGATGCATTTTTGCCACAGTAACGTTTAACAAATGATAAATCCTCAGCTTTTTATTTTTGTCTTGTTTAACTGCATCCCACATAGAAACGAAGCTTCATGTGGAGCTCTCATGTTGTCCATGGACACATACCTCTTTTTAATGCAACAGAAAACTATTTTTATGCCATTGAGTGGTATTGATCCTCTGCCAAGAGTTTTTTCTCTTCTCCCTGCAATGCATATAAGCAGCTGCAGCGTTTTGCTTTTTCTTCTTTTGGTTGGAAAGGCTAAGACTTATTTCTTGTATTGAGCTTTTATGCATCACTAAAAAAAATCCTACTGCTTTGAAATGACACAAAAAACAAGGCACTGAAGTTGTTTTTCAAGAGAGATTGTTAAAAGCTCTCAGGTCAGCTCTATATAACAGAGTGTGAACTGGTTTTCATAGCACAACAAGGCAGATTAAAACTTTGACCTTGTAGATGTGTCAGAGCTTTATCTCGTGAAAGACACTTTTGACTCTCTTTTTAATCTAATCTGCTCCTTCTAGTTGCTTCTCACACTGTTACTCCGTGATATATCTTAATCTATTTTGCTGGACGAATGAAACAGAATATGTTCAAATCATGCAGCGAGCACTACTTTTTAATGAACAATAGCACCACAGCACCACCCCAAATTCTCTTTTTTAGTTTAGCTACTTCTAAATGAAAGTTCCTCTGGCTCACTGAAAGTTTGAAGACCCCCTTCTAGTGTTTAACTTTATTAACATGAACATTTTTTATGTTTATTTTATACTAGATGAAATATAATAAGCTGGATGAGCAGTTAAGGCCAAAGCTATCTCCAACACAAGCTGGAACAGTTAGGATTTTATATTTTTATTAGAGCTAGGCACATTGTTATCACGTTAACGCTTTAATTGATTAACGTAGTTAATTTTTTAAATCACGCAGGTGTTTTTTTTTTCTCTTCTCCACAAATCTTACTCACTGGCCACATGCAGAGGCTACAGTCCATGTCTCTTCCTCCATGTCTGGTCTTGCTGCAGCGGTGTGTCTCACGTAATCAGGAAAGAGCAGGTTAAAATGAAAAGATGTTTTCTGTCTGGCACTTAAGAAAGAAGAAAAAGAACCAACATTTCTTTTTGTCTGTCATAACCCATGCAAATAGGCAATGAGAAATGAGTTTTTTTTGTTTTTCTCTCTCTCTCTCTCTCTCTCTCTCT
>JBAMHW010000003.1:31964192-31975353 GCA_037177495.1 Rhadinocentrus ornatus
AGAGACGGGTCTATAGTTGTTCATCAAAGAGGCGTCTAGAGTCCTTTTCTTTAGGAGTGGCTTAATGGCAGCTATCTATCATCACTCTCATCGTCTCTGTTGTATTCATGGTACAGTTAACAGATTAGATCGATTCACCCCACAAGTTAACCGTGTTCAATTCCTTATTTTACTAACTAACACAGGAATCCTACTGGGTCCAAGCTTGATCTCAGCTGTCTGTAGTAGCAAAACTAGCAAGGACCCTGAACGCATCATGGCACGTTATCTTTGTTGTGAATTCTGCTGCTGCTCTGTGAAACTCTTGCATACCCTCCCGTGCCCTGCTCTGCCAGGACAGATGATATAAGAGGAGGATGAGGAGCTCTGTATTTCTTGGTAGATGGTGATGGCTGGGGTCTGGACCGTGATAGAGACATCCTTTGAAGACCTTGGTTGATGTGGAGAAGAGGGTCTGGTGAGGGGGAAAAAGTTGGTAGTTGATAGCCTCTCTGCTGTGTCCTTCGCTCTTATCTGTACAGTCATGTTTGGGTTTTCCATCCCAACAGCATGATGCAAGTGTGCACCAAGTAATCTGCATCCAGTTAGATTTGGATGCACACCATCAGGTCTGAGTTGCTCCTTACTGTAGCGACTATCTGGTCCTATCATTTTAGTCACTCTCGGTGTGGGGAATCCAGGTCATAACACGCTTCATTAAACCAATGTCCAGACTAAAAGATAAGTTTGGGGTGTGTTCCCATTTATTGAAGGAATGAGAAAATGGATAAATGATTACCTGAAGTCCAGGATAGCCGTCTACGGTGACAGGATGGATGGATGAATGGCCCAGAGGTTATGACAGGTATGAAGGTATAGTGGAGGCCGCGTGGAAAAGCTTTGAGAAGCGGAAAGGTATTGAGAAGTGATGAGAAGCCATAGAGAAGCGATATAAACCATGTGATCTTCCGCACTTTACCTCAACACCGCCACAAATGGTCGAGGAAAATCTAGGTCACCTGTGCCATCCCAAACATAAACAAACACCACCACAATGGTGGCTATAAATGGTCCGGTGAACGCCTGTAATACATATTCATCACATCATTTCCATGATGGATCAGGAGGGAAAAAGTGGAATATTTCGGGTTGTGAAGCAGAGATCCTGATGGACCACATTGACGAACGTAAAAATGTTTAATTGGTGGGCACATGTGGGCATTACTTGTGTCAGAAAGGCAGAAAAGTGTAAGCAGGTGGCAGATGTTGTCATCACAGTGTCAGAACACAAGACACGCTAGAGGGATCGGAACAAGGATATCTCTGTCGGTAGAGCACGTGTCTGCCATGTAGGAGACCGAAGTACAAATCCCACAGGAGGAAATCGCTTTGGAGAAAAGTGTCTGCTAAACGACAGTACTGATGCCAGTAATTTAGTCATTTCTTTTATTTATAAAACAAATATGTACAGATACATCAGAGATCGGTAGCAGTTTATTTAGTGTTAAATAATCTTTCTAATTGATGGGTGCTCTGGTGGGCGGTGCAGAGAGACACAATCACCGCTATTAACCAGGTGGACAAGGAGTTCCGGGAAATAAAGACCGTCTGGACAGAAATTACAACAACAATTAAAAAAAATTTGTGTAACAATAAATAAATAAAAGGAAATCCACCTCTTGTGTGTTTCATTAGTGTTGCATCACTTCTAGACCTTCAGCCTCCAGGCGTCCCTCTCTGCTGGAATGAATGATCAAAGCTACTTTTCGTACTGACTGCTACATGCTGGCAGCAGACTGTCCACCTTCCACCTTTTTTAGCTGGATGGATTTCATAACCTGTAAGTTTTGTTTCACAATGACCGAAAATCCCCCCCGAGCGTGCACTCTTAAGAGAATTAATATGGAATGTGAATCTTTATTCATTTCTGCAAACAGCTTTACTATCTAACATGTGGTGTGAAAGGTAACAGTGGATTGTGCACAAACGTCTTACATTTCACATTATTTCCTTGATTTTATTCCGTGCCGTTGGTGTCACCGTTTCCGCTTTCGCTAGGTTATGTGCGTACGGGAGGGTCAGAGTTGCCGTGAAGGTAGGAACATTTTTCCGTCAAGTTTGGTTTTCATAAATCGCAAAAGTTGACTATATTTGGCGTACGCAGGTTTTTGTTTCTACGCAAGTTTGATAAATAAGGCCCTTGGTGATGCTGAAGCACTTGCCCTTGCTGTCTGGGCTGAAAAAGTGCACTTTTTATCAGAATAATTTTTTGGTATACCGTGTATTGTATGTGCCCCGCTATTTTGATGCGATCACACACCCTTTACAAACACATGCGTGTACACCCTTTTTGTTCCCGTTGTTTCTTTGGCAACGTGATCACTCAAAGCGGGCACCAACGAGGCATATTGTAGCATGTGCATTGCCGCAGCTGGACCTCAGGTTTTTTAAAATGAACTCTTCCACAAATTTTATTGAACCATGTAAAAGTGTCCACAATGTGGCACAGTACAAGCTATATTAGCCCAGTACATTATTTTGTAGGCCCACAAATATAAGTTGTTTACATTAGTTGTTTATCTTGTATTTATCATTGTAGGCTAATAATGAAAAGTTGACCATCATAATTACCCAAACAGAATTTGTCTGCAGAACACAGATAGTGGTAAGGCATTGAAAACAGACTATGGCAGTTGCAGACTGGTGTTAGTGGTGTAATGCATTGACCCTTGTCACTAAGCAGTCTTACTCAAAGATGCATCACTCTGTTCTCTCTACTGTTCCACAGCAGACCATCTACCAGCATGGAAGATGAGGAAAATAGGGAGAGCAGTGTCAGATCAGCACCAGGTTCATGTACAGTAACATATTTCAATAAATTTACAAGTAGATAAAATAATGTTGTTTTTTTTACACTAATTACGCATAGGTGGCGTTCCAAGCTCTCTGCAAAATGCCCTTTTTTAAAACTGAGCACCTACCCCTCAAAATGTCTGTGCATGCCACTGGTTTTAACAATCGGTGGCGATGTGGGAGCCATGTCATCTGCCGATGTTGGTCCACTGGGCTTTATTAAGTCCAGAGTCAACGCAGCATCTACCAGGACATTTTAGAGCACTCATGCTTTCTTCAGCAGAAAAGCTTTTTGGAGATGCTGACTTTATTTTCCAGCAGGACGTAGCACCTGCCACAAGAACCAGAACCTGGTTCAATCACCAAGGGAATGACCTGGAATAACAGATTTAATTCCCTTTCAAGGTCAAAAACAAAACTCTGTTTAGAGGTTGTCAAGAATATTATACAAGTATAAAAAGTGTCATATAAAAGAAGAAAGACTTTAAACATTACTCATTTTGCAGAGCAAACAAAAGGGAAGACAAATGATCAACCAATTAACACAAGTCCAAGCAAGGGTGTTTGGTTCCCACCAGACACTCAGTCCCTCACTAACCCAGTTCCAGGACTTCCAATATTCACACAAGGTTAAGCCACGTATATTAGATCTCTTTTATAAACATATTTTCTCACCTTCTGTCATTAAATAAGAAAATAACCATTTATATTTGATGTGTTTCATGTGTACTTTGTCTAGCACTTTATCAAATGTGCAACCCAGAGTGCTTTATGGACCAAGAAAACAACGTGAAAGGAAGCAACTATTACAATCATTTAAATAAAACAATTCAAATAAAAACAATGAAAAATGTATCATTATTAAAGCAATTTGCAAATAATAAATGATAACAGGCTGTACAGTAGATAGTGGTAAAAGCAAGAATATAGGCATTTACCCTGTTTACATGTTAATAAAAAGGACAATCCAATAATCTGAATTCAGGTGGCCTATTAAATTTCTCGGGCAGCCCTGGCATTTTATATGTAATTACATATAAATGCAGATTTTAATTAAAAAGAAACAAGAGGACCATGCAAATTTGATCAAAACAGATCAAGCAGATAACTTTTTTTTTAATATGATCTTTAGAAGCAAACAGACATGCTGAGCTGGACCTATATATTTAATAGCACATACAGAATAATAACAGTATCTATCAGTATCTAGTATAATTAGTTCTATTTCCAAGTTCAGTCAGTATCGGTAAAGGTAAGAATAGCTGTATTGCTTCACTGTGATTCAAACCTGACTGCGCTGACAGACAAATCCCAAAGAGATTAGATACTCCTGGTAATCTTCCTTAAGTCTGAGGAGTCAAATGTCTTGAACTGACGTTCGCTTGAGCAGGGCCTGTGATGTAGCAGTGCTCTGTGTAAAATTGGATCTGTAGCCCATGTGCACCATTTTCTAGGTATAAGCCAAATCAATATCACACTCAAATCATTGGGTGAGTCACTCAAAAAAAAAACAAACCTCAGTATACCAAACCATTACAACTGGGAAATCACTGACTGTATTTACGCGCAGATGTTAATTTAAGTAAATCTTTATTAAAATCAAGAATATATTTTCCATGTATTCAAGCATTTATATAAACTGTAGACTTACTCCTTTTAAGTCCACAGACAAATACAGTATGTTCCCAAAGGTACCTTGTTAGTGCTGCAGTTGTCATCAGTAGGAAATGATCACTTGAGTTAAACCTGAGAGGAAACCAAATTTAAATGGACATAGGGATAAGCGATAGCAGGAACCTGAATTTGTGTAAATTCAGAAGATTAAACAGATATGAACAGTTAAAATAAAAATGATCTGCAGTTCCTATCTGTGGATTTTGGCACATTTTAATTAAATGCCTTTAACATTATTAGATGCTAAAAAAAGAGGTATTCCCACGTATTTTTATGCAGAAATAATTTCTTTTATCTAGTAGTCTGAAACAGGGATTTCAGTTACTTATTTTCACAATTAATTGCAGAATTAAATGCCATGATTTATTTATCTTTAAAATTTCTTAAGATCCTGAATCATAACGACAGATCAGCGCAACCCATGCATGGAAGAAAAAGTTATTTAATATATAAAATTGGGTCATCCTGTGGCCATTGCCCAAATATAAGGTTTGAAAACTATCAGAATCTTCATAAATATGGAGGATCAAGAGTTTTTTGGTGGATTCGGTTCACCACTGTGACAAGGTATCTACGTGCCCTAAGTCAGTTTCCCTTGCAGAGTTAATGCTAAATTTGTATTTTTAATACAGCCTAAGTAATAACTTTGCTGTTTAATGCGTAAGAATTAAAAGCACATTAATTCTACAGATTAATGTCTTTACACAAATGTATTCATTATACCAGCCCTAATTGAAACACACAGACCTGTAAGGAGTTTTTAATGTGACTTTACACATTTGAGTGTTGGTAAAATATTAATGTATATCTATCGTGATGTTTGTAAAAACATCTTAAAAACAATTATCGTAACAAGAATATCTGTAATTGTAAAATTCCTAGTCTCAAGCTACGTTATGTTGTATAACAGTGGTCAGATAAGTGATGGATTGTTGTGGGTCTTCCCAGGTAACCTGGCCTACATACCCGAGCCACCTGAACCAACTACAACAGATGTTTTGCTTGTTCTGGGTCTAACACATGATTTAAAAGTGTTTGCAGTTTTCTGCCCCAGGCTGATACCATAACCAGAGGTGCCTGCAATGACAGCATATTCCTGTTGCGTTTGCCCGGCATCAGGTTTAAATCCCAGATCAAAACCAGGGTTCAGGGAATCAGTAAGGAGGTGCAGCAGTGGTTGCCTGATACCCTGTTATAACCCCACAGGAAAAATAACACTTCAGAACAACAGCACTGACAGAGGATGTTTTTCCTGTTGTTACACTGATTTCAGGCATGTTTCACTTCACACAGCAAGTGTGAAAAAGACTGGCAGCATCTTGTTTTACACTCTCACACTCCTGGCATAGAGGCTAACCATGCTGAGGGAGAATTTAGATTATCTCGTTGTGCTTTGAATACCAACATCTTGCACACGGAAAGTGGCCACGGTTTTCCCAACAGGGGCTGGACCAGCTCCAACACAATTACAACTGAAGTTGGGGGGTGGGTTAAGCTGGTGAGGGCATATGACAGTCCCCAGCAAGGTTCCAGTACATTGTTCTCTGCCACACAGAACAGCACTAAACTGTATGTGAGCTGTCTCTGCCAAACCTGGCTCATAACCTGAGGATTGGAGATTCTCCCGACACAGAATGATCTCAGCTTTTGGATTGTGTGCAGTGACACGTTCTGGGTGCCTTGTTCAGGTAGTTGATAAAAGCTACTGAGCTAATGCCAGCAGCTGTCAGAGATTTTTACATGTTTTTAATTAATTGAAATACATCATCAAACATGATTAGTCAGTGACTGTGCATATCTGGAGCATTTTAATGATAGATATAAAAAGTAAAAAAAACATACCTAAGTTACAATTTGTGGAGTATTTGTTTAAAAATTGGTGGTCATAGTGTGTCAACACATTAGTGCCAAATTTGAAATCTAAACAACACATTATGGCATTAATGTATATGATTAGTTCATAACAAACCATATTGCCATATTGATTGTGGCATAAGGGCTTAAGAGATATAAGATTGTGGTGTGTTTTTATCAGGAAATACCAAATTTTTTGAATCAGGAGTGTTGCAGCAAGGGAACATCTAAAATCTGCAGGACACTGGTCCAAGAGGTTGGTGATCCCTGGTCTGTATGAACAATAGTGACCAGCCAGCTAAGCTTGCTTTAGACAAGATCAAGTTGGGAATTTGAAGAATATTTACATTTAGTTTGGAAAAATGCTTACATATAGCTTTTTGCTATTTTCTGATCACAAAAGTCTAATAAGACATAAATCTTTAAAAACCTTTAATTTGGCTAAAGATCTGTAAAAGTGCATCAAGATACTGACATTTACAATTGATAAACAATATTAAAAGATAAGTGATGATTAATGATTGACCTCTCCATCTGTTGGGCTCATATATTAAGTTTACTTTTCCCCTTTGTAATTTTGCACTACCCTCATAATTCTCAAAGCTTCCATTTCAAAGACAATAAAGGACACTAAATGCAGTTTTGTGAGGGAAACTAGCTTCCACTAGCTACTGAACAAAAACACGTGTTACTCATACGAATTACTCGCAAAAGAGAGCCTGGAGGATTATGTTTGATCTGCAGTGAAAATGTGTAGAGGAAAAAAATAGAGCCTAATTACATGTACTTGCTCATTACTGAAGATTTTCATGTAGACTGGTGAAAAAGAGAAGCTGAATTAAGATTTGCTGGAAAAACAATGCACACCACAGCTTTGCCTGTGTGACCCCATCCCCATCATCCTCTCCATTTATCTTTGATGTTTTCATGTGGTCTTTAATGTTTCGCCAGAGGTCCTAAGTGAGCAAGTTCTTCATAAATGCACAAGCTGGATGTCTTTTGAAGCCATTAATCGTGTTTTATATGGTGTTTTTCTTAAATCTCTATTAATCATAAGACCACTAAACTTTATTTATATAATATTTGTTTTGGATCATAACTCTGTTTCGTATTAACTAAAGGATTTTGGGGGAGTTAGATGGTAATCCAGCTAAAATTGCATTACAAAAGTTCAGCCTATGTGATAAATACATGAAGCATTTTTTTTTAGCATTGCTTTGGGACAGGTTTATTTTGATGTAGGCAATGCTCTTAAGTTGAACTAAAGCCTCTCAAATTACCTGTTTTATATGTGAATTAAAAGACAAATCCTGTCCAAAAAATGACTCAAACGGTCCTCGCAGTCAGGGCTGTAATTTACTATCCACCAACCCATCAAATGCATTTTTACTTGACGGGTATAAATAACATTTATTAGCCACTTTGGAGGGTGATTAATCATGTGTTTTTAGCAAATGAGAAGAGCCAACTCCGGTTGGGTAAAGACAAATCTTCAGCTACTCCTTCTTATCAAGCAGCGGCAGGACTTCAGTTTTATTGGTATGCTATGTAGCCAATCACATGAGTGGACAGAACAGGATCATACCATTATGTAAAACATGGAAGGGTAGCAGATGTTCCAATTATACTAAGTGTAGTGTTACAGGCCAGACACAGGGAACAACAATTGAATACAAGCATGTTGGGAAAAGTGAATAAATGAGTGAAAAGCAGAAAAAAATCAGATTTTTGTAAATTAATAAAGAATTACTTATAAATACATAATCTATTCATAACTGCTCAATTTTTCAAAAATAAAAGCCCCCAAAGATACTAAAGAAGCTGTAAGAGCCAGCTCTTCTAAGAGAGCTGCTTCTTTGAAAAGAGCTGGACAGACTATTACTATAATGAATAAAGCAAATGACTACATTCCTCAGGAACACTATTCTATGACGAATCATGCATAACTGTGCACGTGTGGTGTCATTTATGTGCTACTTCCTGTAGAAACCCATTTCCCAAGGTTACAAACAGTTTGTATTGTGGATAGCTTTTTTAGTTAGCTTATGATCACATCATTAGCAAGCTGATGTTAACCATAAGACTTTAATTTTATATGAGCTTAAATATTGTTTTTTTCGATTGGATTCGCATATGCTTTCAAAAACAGCTACATATTTTGAGGGTTATCTATTTTAATTTGCTATTTTACATTTTACATATTCACACATAAGGTTAAAATAAAATCTTTTAACCCCTCAAAATATCTATTCATAAATGTTATCAGACATAATATCTAACAAGCAAAATATATCTTCAAGGGAATCTTGCTTGGATGAAGTTATTAGTATAGAAATGAAAGATTTAAAGTTTTAAAAGACCCATTACTCAAAAAAAAAAAATACTGTTACAAGACATACATTTTACTTAAATTTCTCATTACTAGATTTCCTTATTACTATGAGGAATTTAATTAAACAAATGGGTAAAATTTCATCTTGTTTCAACTAATTTATTTGTGTAATCACATATGTAAATAAAATATCAGAATTTTATTTGTAAGTGTGTTTGTGCTCAGTTTTGGGTAATATATAAATAAAATAAAACCTGTTAAAATCTGTTGAGTCGGTAACAGTATACCTGTTAGTTAACAGACAATCTGAGTAACAGAAGGTCAGTAACTTGGTTGGTGACTAATTCTTGGTTTTACTATGGAAACTTGCAAACTACGTCTTTAAATAGTTCTTAACGTTTACTAAGCAAACATCCACATTTACAGTAGCTACACTAAAATGTATTAAATATGAGTCACATATATTTAGAATTGCAGTCCATCAGATGAACCCTTGACTCGTTTATGCGTGTGCAGGTTGCAGTGCAGAACTTACATCTTTAGTTATCTTTAAACAAAAAAGTTGTTGCTGTTGTTACTGAAAACACATTGTTAATATGGTTAAAATTAAACTAATATGTGTAGCTAAAATCCAAATAGTTTAATTGGTTAGTGTTTA
Source organism: Rhadinocentrus ornatus (assembly GCA_037177495.1). Lineage (NCBI taxonomy): Eukaryota > Metazoa > Chordata > Actinopteri > Atheriniformes > Melanotaeniidae > Rhadinocentrus > Rhadinocentrus ornatus. Next base: position 31,973,543 of record JBAMHW010000003.1, read on the forward strand.
ACATTTACCCACACCCAAAATAACTTTTTACTGTGGCTTACTCCTGGGGCTTGCGTTCAGCTTATATTTCACATAAAAGGCTAAATTCATAATGCTTATTAATTAATTAGCATATTTGAGTTCACAATTTTATCACTTCCATCCCTGAATTTGACCTTCTCATGTGCCCTCAGTGCAGTCTGGTTATAATTCTTAGCACATCTCTGCAACCCTGTTGTGAATGTTCATTTGCAAATTCCCAGCTGTGCAACCCTTTGAGATTTTTTTTTTTTAAACTAGATTAATCTCCCCTCTGCTAGTCCAGTTTTTTTCTTTTGTTAAAGTTGTTGAATGTTGTGACTCACTTTGATAAATTCTGATTGAAATGACCACATTTAGTTTTGTCTTGAGTAAAAACCAGTAAATTTGATGATGAGACATCATGTACTTTCTTCAGATGAATAGGCTACTTACAGTACATTAGGACAATTTTGTGTACTGCAAATTTTGTGAATTCTTACACAAAAATATATGAATGTATCAATACTTTTATATAAAAAAAAATTTCCTAAATAGAAATCAAACTTTTGGCTAAAAAATTATACAGTTAGTTTACAATTTGTTAACATATTAAGAGTCAAATGTTGTTTAAGACAGAATTTTGAGTTTTAATATTTTAGCCTCTACTATTAAAAAAGTATACAGTCAGAAAATATTTGTATGGTGTGACAATGTGGAAGTAGCGTGAGGCCTGTTGAAGAGTTGCATTCATAACCAAATATTTTACTGAAACACTTTTGTCCGTCCTAGTTGGCTATAGGTAAAATATATTACTTGGTTAGGACTGGAAAATACGACGGAACATCAGCGCCACATTAAGAAAAAATTTCTTCACTAACTTCGAGAATAAAGTCGTAACATTATGAGAATAATGTTGTAATTTTCTGAGAAAAAAGTCGGAATAATACGAAAAAAATATGTTGTAATTTCACGAGAATAAAATCAGAATATTATGGGAAAAAAGTTGTAATATTAATAGAACAATGTCGTAATATTACTAGAAAAAAGTTGTATTGTTAAATTAATAAAGCCATAATTTTACTAGAATGAAATCATAATTGTACCAGTTCCAGCCATTTTCCCCTTTACAAAAGCAGCGATTTCCTCCATCCGCCTGCTTATTTTGCAGACTAGATTAATTTTCTAGCAGATTATTTTCAAAGTCCTGATAGTAATGATAACATGGTGCTGATGTGCCAAAAGAATAAGTATTTCCTTGCTTGTGAAACCTGTGCTGAAGTACAACTTAACGAAAAATTCTGTCGTCCTCATTTTAACAAAACTCATATTCTAAAGGAACTTTTTAAAATATTGCTTCTTTTTCGTAATATCACGACTTTTTTCTCTTAATATTACAACTTTTTTTCTCGTAAAATTATGACTATATTCTCGAAACCTGTGAAAAATTTTTTTCTTAATGTGGCCCTAATTGTCGTAGGAAAACAATGATTAAGCTAAAATAAACTATTTCAATGTGACCTTCAACGTCATAGTTCTTTTTTAATCACATTTGTTTTGAAGACCACTGGAGGTTGGACAGTTTTAAAAGGATTTACAGCATGGATAAATGTCCATGGATAAAAATTCCAGAGGGATGCATTTTGGTGGAACATCTTGAGAGCTTACATTAAGATAATTATTGTTGGACATGAGTTAAAATGGTATGCTTAATAGACAGTGTTGGGGTAGTTACTTTTAAAAAGTAATTTGTTACTAGTTACTCATTACTTCTGTAAATTGTAATGAAATTACTTTACTCGTTACTGCATTTG
>JBAMHW010000003.1:31975453-31992665 GCA_037177495.1 Rhadinocentrus ornatus
TTCATCACAAGTTTGGACTGAAACTGGACTGAACTGAAAATAATGCGAATATCGCCACTGACCAAAAGCCCGTATCTTCGACTCCAGCTGCATTTTTCTTTTTCCTTAGTTGGTGCACAGCTACATCCCGCAAATCGATCTCTATGGCAACGTGCCCAGGCAAGCACACATACAGGCAGCAGCGTGCGTGCACCACTTAAAACAGATGAGAACTTCACACATAGGCAAACACGGCTCGAGTAACGAAGATAAAACACGTTACTGTAGTCCAGTAAAGTAATTTTGTTAACAATATTTTAAGTATAACGCACTACTTTACTTCATTACCCTAAAAAGTAATATTGTTACTGTAATGCGTTACTCCCAACACTGTTAATGGAATAGTGAAGTGATATTAAATATAGGTTGTATTTTTATAAGATATTCATACAGATAATCTTACAGACGAAGGACCCCCTGTGCTCATTGGGGACCCCTTGGGGGTCCTGGACCCCAGGTTGGGAACCACTGACAAAGATAACCTCTGTATGTCATGAAAAACATAATCTAGTTTAACCCTGTAGAGGGTGTTATGAGCCATTTTTTACCAACAAAATCCCGTTTTTAAAATAAACTAAAAAAAATACACATTTTATCAACAGTATATGTAGTTTTCATCACAATTAAGTAATACTGTGTTGTTTACAGCTCAAAAAACAAATTTTGGGTGCTCTACCCCTTTAATAAAAGTGATGTGAAGTTTTACTCTGTCTTATATTTGTCCTTTGTAATGAGGACATAGCTCTATCATGCTTTTAATAGAGACATAACTTTGCCCTTGGTCATAATGTCACACTTGTCTCTTATTAGATCTTAATTGGATTTGACATTACAATCTTCATGAGCTGAAAAAGATATATTCTCTGAAGTTCTCACTCTCTTGAGCGAACACTTTCCTGAACTCATTTAAGTAATCCAAGCCTTCTTTGTGTGTGTGTAATTTATAACTAGCAATTTACAGTTAACAGAAATAGCTGATGCAAGCTCTGAGTTTAGCTTAAGGCTTTCTGAGTGTTTCCTTTTCTTTTTTTATTGATTTATGGCAAAATCATTGTTATGGATGCATAGTGTAATTCCTATAGGACAAGAAACATTTTTTATATTAATTCATGACTGAATGAATACATAAGATATTCATATTGTTTGTTTCATATCAAAGCATCCCTTTGCATAACTTATCATTCCTATTTAAGTGGAAAAGATTGCATTTTCTTGGAATACCTCCCAGAAAACATCAATGAACATTAGATTAAGTAAACTAACTGCAGGAGAAGAACATCATAATATTCCCAATCTTCAAGCAGCGGGGTACTTAATTCTGTTGAATCCACACCTAAATATGTCTTCTTCATATAATTGTGTACTAAACGTATAGTGCATGTGTTTCTATAGTGATTGACGGGGATGTTAAGTGTTGCCTTAACCGACTCAATTATGTTTTCATTACACTGAAATAGTCAGAGACGGTTATGCTATAAAAAGACCATTGTGTGTGTGTTCTCACAATTACTGTGCACATATCTTAAATCCTTTGTGCTTTTTAATCTACATCTCATATTACTTCCATGAAATGAATGCATGGGTGAGCATTGCAGCAATGTAACTCAGGAATGAATCTGACCTCCACATGAAGCAGTTGGATGCAGACATTTAGCCTGAAGCAGTTATCAAGACGTATACACACACTGCTGAGGTTAAGAGTTTAACCACAGACAACATAAATGCTCAGTGTTGCAGGCATAAAATACAAAATTTACTAAATCGGGAGCGGGGATTCAAATATTTAATAATACATCACCAATCTGTGCTCAACAATAAAACTGGTGAGCCAGAAATACACAGAAATTATCCAATTATATCAGTGACTGCTCACCTCTTTCATTCATTACTGTATAATTTAAATGAGTTGGTCTTTTTTTTTTATCTATTTGACCTGTGCTCCCACTGTGTCACATTTCAGCTTGTGTCAATAAATGACTGCTGTACAGTATTTGTATAAAAGTAATTATATGTCAGGAGATTTCATGATAAGTAAGAACTTCTGCCAGTTTAATATGGACAATAGTGGATTTTCTTACCCATAGTTCCAGAATACTTTACCTAAAGATACCTGAAGATCTGCAGCAGGGCCACTCAATTTGGTCCTACAAGGGAGGCCTTGCAGATTTTTTAATCTGAAATTAATGAGTCATTTTACAGAACTTGATAGGCTGTTGGACACATTTCATTTGAGTCAGGTGTGTTGGAGCAGGGATACATTGAAAACCTGCAGGACTGTGGCCCTATTAGGACCAAACTGAGTAGTCCTGATCTACAGTACTCTTTCGGTGGTAAAAGTAAAAGACACACACAAATGTGAAGCCCCACTCAAACCAAAGGTTAGCTTACTGTAACTAGAAGAAAACGTTCACAAAGAGTTGGATAAAAATCAGAGTAGAAGTTGAAGATCGGAGTGAAACTTTGCTCGAGGCTTGGTGGACATTGCAGTGACGTTGCTTTGACCTTCTGTCAAATGTTCTCTGCCTGGTTTCCAGCCCCTCCAGATACAACTAATTTTGGTTTTTCACTCAGCTGCACCATAAGTGTCATGTGTTGGATGCAAAAATAGCTGAAAATCCCCATTTGAATAATAGACTTGAACAGTGGTTTAGAAGAGGACATTTTCCCTTTATTCCTTTCCATTTTAATAGTAAAAAAATAATTTGAGACATTTTTTACACATTTTATAGAAGCACACTAGTTTGGCTTGTTGTCAAGCAGTAATTTGATCTATCATATAATGTTTTCTGATGTCCTACCAAATATATACAAATGGGTGTTGGACAAAAGGAGCCTGTAATCCATAATTCTGCCTGCTGCCCTTCAGAAAAAATATCATATTTGCAACCCTGAGACACACAAAGGTGCCAGAATATCCATAATTTATGTTGTAAATGTTCTGCCTGACTTTCAAACGACTTAATGGAACAAAAAAATATGTCGCGCGCAGCTTTAGAGAGTTGTTTACACCCACCCGGCAGTTTCAACATTACCATGTTTGCTCAGCTCACTTGGATTACCTAAGATAAGACCAAAAAAAAGGTAATTGATATTATCCGTTACATGGTACCAGCTACAGTGGAAAACCATACAGTACCACGTAACAGAAGCTGAAACTGTGCAGCTATATTTCTGTATATGTAACTGCTTGTAATTCAATTCAGCTCACTTTAATTCAGCTTTATTTGCATAGCGCCAATTCAACAAAGTCATCTCAAGGTACTTTGCAAGCATTATTAATTCAAGTCAATTTATTGTGATCCAATTTAAACAATTCCACATTAGCCCAGTTTTACAATATCTGTGTTCATACAAGCACATTCATACAAAACAATACCCTGAGGACACCAACAGTGTCGTGCAAGTTCATGCTTCTTATGAACTAGTCCAAACTTCAGTTCATTTTTAGGTTAGAAGTGAGAGTGAAAGATGGGCTTAATGAAACCAGTTATATTACACCTCACATTCTATCACACAAATTAGATGCACATAGACCAGAAGACAAAGATAACCTTGTTCAGTGTAAGAGAAGCTATTTTCAGCTCACTAGTTCCTGAATTTGGAGCAAGAAAAAAAAACTGCAAAATGTAGAAATATTGTAAGATATCTTCTCACACTGGACAGATGCATGTCAGAAATGTTCGATTTCATATTCAGGCATTACATAATGTTCCTGTAAATAATCATAAACCGACATCTGCAGTGTCTCTCTTTTCACGTGCACTTGCCTTTACGGAGCAGGACTGCGGCAGCGATGCCATGGACCGTTCCTGGTCTGTTATGTTTGTGTGTGCAGTGCATCGTGGGTAACATAGTGTGAAGTGGGTGTAACGGCAGGGAAATGTAGGCAGTGACTGTTGCCGGACAGATGCATTTTGCATTTTGTTCAGTTCAACTTTCACAGATAAACATGTTTAATAAATGTGTTCTTTTTCGCTTGTTCATGCACAACACTGGGAGCCAACAGATAGCATCGTTGTTAAACCTTCATCTCGTGTTATTCCTACAGTGTAGGCGTTCGTTCTCTCAGAAGCCTTCTTCTGAGTAGAAGTCCATCATACCTCAAGTGCCAATATATTGTATATTATCATATGTAATATATATGTAAACAGATGTGGTGTTGTGTTGATGTTGATAATGACCAACAGAGTGTACTGTAGAGGCCTGTACTGGGATCCAGCTGCACCAACAGCTTGTGTGTTTACTTTCCTTTTATAACAATGTTGGGTTTAACAAATGAAGGTAACAGGAAGATTAAAACAGGATTTTAGAAGAATCTCTGGTTTGCACATTTCCCACTCACTCAGTTACAGTACGTTGTTAAACTCTAGATGGTTGCAGTGGGATTTGAATCATGCTGGTCCTGCGTGACCTGATGCAAATCATGCAGGAGTGATCAGTCCTCCAGAGGACTCTAATCTGCTACTTCGAATTAATTGCCATCATCGTCATGCCTATTGGCTTAAAATGTAAAATACAGCTAAAATGTCTGTTGTTATGTAAAGTGAGCAATCTGTGTATATATCCAACCTGAAGTCAACATTATTTCTCACATGACACCAGCTTGCAGAAACATAAAAAGGCCGCTTCTAACCCCAATTCCAAATTAGCAGTGTTGCTCAGGCCTAATATAAAATAAGAATCTACCTCTATAGGATTTTTGAGAGATTTTTTTTATTGCACATTGCTTACTTTGCCTTTTATGCCTAATTAGTTTAATTTAATTTAGAGCATGTGCATATTCAACACACATACACACACATCTGTGGTTGTGTAATGAGATTGTTGACAATAGATGTCAGTAAATGGAAGGAAAGTAGAAATGAATGTAATTAGACAGATAAGATTCATGCAGCAAAGAGGCCATGATGCCAGATGAGACCTGTAAAAATGAATTTGAAGAGGCAAAGAGAAGAACCCAGGAGATACTGCTGACCGAGGCGAGGAAGGTGTGGACAAATGTGAGAGACAGGAAGCAACAGAGAGTTATTTTTAGGCAGCCAATGCCACTGTTATAGCAGCATTCCTTTGTTGTGTTGGACCTACAGACTCCCAGGCGCAAGCCGGGCATCCAGATCACAGCAGTGACTCACTGGTTCCTGACTTGCACCTGAAACCAGCTCTGACCCCTGCTCAGACAACACACCCCTGCACTTTCACATCCCTCCACTGCCATGACAGGCCACTGCTGAGGTGTCTCTCTCAGGCTTGTAGAAATGTGTGTGCAGAAATCTTAAAAGGAGGAATGAAATAAAGCATCTTAAAAGTATTTAAAAATTAAATAACATCAATTAATACTATTTGTAGAATCTCAAATCATACATGTATATTTCAATAAGACAACAAACCCCTTCATGACTCCCAGGTCCATCCCATGCACAGTAAGAGTCTAACAGATTGTTGGGTGCCTGGGGCCAGATGCATGAAACTGTGTCGTTTCATGACTAAAACTATATAGAAATGCCCAAATGTGCATACGCATTTTTTTTAGATTTATGAAGCTGTGTGTAAGTATGATTCTAGGTAATTGTGATACTCATCTGCTTAAACCTGATTTCCACCTATATTTTAGCCATAATAAGTTTTCCATTTACATATCAAGATTTACCAAATATTAAACCAAGACAGGAAACTGAAATAAGTTTTATTTAGTGGCCTCAGTTCTTTAACTTCAGAGCAAAGGACCCTGCAGAGTTTGCTGTATAAGACGTTTTCTTTTTTAAAACAGCACGGCATGAAACACTGACATAAAAGTAAATCATAACAAAATCAGAATACTAATTTTATCATGAAAGTGTGATTGGAAAGGCCTTCCACAGCTGTCTAGATAAAGGACTGTGACGCTCAGCTGCAGATATTTGTAGCGCCCACAAGTCACAGACCACTGTAATACTGAGCAACCTCTACGAAACTGTCTTGTTTTATGGTAGATTATGTGGCTTCTTTTTCTGTTTCCACCTCATTTCAAGATTACATTTTCTGGTTTTCTGTGGACTTGTGTATACCTCCTTAATAAGGAGTTTGTGTGGAGGACAAGGTGCTTGCACATGTTATGTGTAAACATATACTTTCTGCATCTGGGCCCCAGTGTTTTGTGTATTTGGATAGTTTAGTGTATATCTTTAGGTAATTTGGCCAGTTTTTGGTTGTCAGATCTGTATGATTGTTTTTCTTCTTTGTGCTTAAAAATCAGGTTGTTTGTCATTATTCTTGTTTAACAGTCATTAAGAAGGTCTTTTTTTTTCTTTCTAGTTTTAAACTAAAGCTGTTCTTTAAAAGTGGGTAGAGGGCACCCCTGGTCTCCCCTCTGAGCCTCCAGATGACTAAGTGGTGTATCTATTATTCACACTTTGGACAATTCTGTAATACATGAGGACTGAGCATTGTAAACAAATTAAATGTAATATGCATTTTTTACCATTTAAAAACAAGGATTTAAATGCAAAAATTAATTACTTTACAATTCATGGTTCAAGTTAGTAAATACTTTAACCCACTTGTTAAAATAAATCTTAATGCTTTCAGGTAAGATAATTAAAACTAATCAAAATTAAGCATGACTGTTACGACCCACTTTGTTAATTCTAGGGTCGTGGATCGAAAACAAACACAGCCGGACAAAATTAAAACTATAACACTTATTTTATTTACAAACCCAGGTTCAACTACTCAAACAAAATACAACAAAAGGTGTCCTAAGGTAGGTTATAGTGTCCGGTATCAAAGGAAAACAGAAAATCAATTAACAAAAAGGTGTCCTTAATTATGGTCTATTAAATATTTCTATTAACATTAATTATAAATAAAAAATTTACTCTTATAATTAACAAAAGGAAACTTAGCCAAATAACAGATACAAAAGCCTACTTAACTTAAATCTTTCTCTGAAAACGTACAACCTCAATCTAATTTAAATAAACAGAATTTACAGCACAAAATGGCTACTCACAAACGGTGAGAGCTTCTCTGCTCAATACTAAATACAAAAGCACAATAGTGCACACAACAAAGGGAATTGTACAGCAAATCTCCAAACCACAAAGGTATTCTGACTCACAAATCTCCAAACAAACCAGCGATCACTCTTGCTACATCCAGACTGGCACACCGTGTTCCTGACGGACCACAGCTGCCCTGATTGGAATTGCCTCCACTCTTTTGAAGCTCTCCGCGTGTCCTCATTGGTTGCTGGGGAGGAAGTGCGGGGCGAACGGCAGCCAACCACCGTGGAGAAGCTGTAGGGGCGGTGTCAATGGGGTTTCCATCCAATCGTCATGTAGTAATCGGGCAGCAACATTTACATAATACAAGTCCACAGTCTGCAGGCCTGGGGACGTAACAAATGGTTCATCTTGTCAAACAGATGCTAGTTTACATTTTTATTCAAACTGGATACAAAATCAGGATTTCATGGTTTTGTATCCTCACATTTTTTAGATAAAGGAAAAAAAGCATACAATATCCACAGCCGTGCAGTTGTAAAACTCATTTCCTCTAAGTGTTGTTGAGGCACATTTTCATGTCATAGCTCTGAGCAGCCCATTGCAGTTCGTCACACTGAAAGCCTCATTTAAAGTTTCCACTGAGATCTTCCACAGAACTTTCATTGTGACTTTGTCTCATTCTCCAGGCACAAATGCACATAAACGAAATGGAGGATTGTTGTCCACATTCTATGAATTACAATAAAAATATCAGAAAAATGCAGCTTTTTTTTTGACAGCACCTTTCACATCAGTGATGAATTTCGGGAATACGACAAGGCTAAATCAAGCGTTAAAAAAGCAACACATTCATTTTTAGAGCACATCATAATCCAGTAAGGCATCAAACATGAAAATGAACAGAGATTCATTACAGGATCATTTCAAGCATCCAAATTGCTGTCAGTTAAAGACTGATGAAAATCCCATAATGAAAATAATATCTGATAATGCTTAGTAATGAGCTATTCCCATTACTAATTTAATTTTATGGTGGGAAGGTCCACTATTATTATAATAAAACATTGATTTTTTTATACTTGTTAGCATATAATTGGCTTGTACAATTGCTTTCAACAAAATAACAATGAGGTCAATTTTCAAATGATTTAGTGAGGTAATAAAAAGCAATAACACCATAATTCATTTGTGTATGGCAGTAAAGAACAGTGAGTCATCATAATCATCTACATGTGTATACTGCTTAGTGTTTGCCTTTGTGATGAATAAGCATTATCTAAGTGATAATCCATAATTCCATTGCTAAATGCCCGTTTGTCTTTTCATTGTTGTGCTCACAGCGTGACAGCACTCATTCACAATAATCCATAAAATTACTGAACACTCCTGTGTGTAAATTGGCAGTTTAATCTCATGTATATCCCTGCCCTTCATGCGATGCAGACACTGTCCTTGAGTGTGCCTCCCAGGGGGGATGCAATCTTGAAACGTCACACACAAAACAGCACACAGCTCCCACTCGCCTATGATGAGTCATAGTTGCCCCAGAATGCAGTGACTATGACAGTATATTTCCACGCATGGAAGCTCAGTAGAGGAGACCTTTTTTAATGATCTTGGGGAGGTTTAAGTTTTGTTCTGTTCTGCCCTCTCCTGTTCCAAAACCAAGTCTTCTTGAACCAGCTCTTTCTGCATTGTTCTGTTTTTTTCTATCAGGTTCTATTCTTTATCCTGTCCCTTCTACCTTTGTGTCTTAAGGATTTAGCCTCGTTTGTTTTGTGTTTGTTATTGTTCAACAGTCACTGGAATTTACAGTAACCTGTAAGTTTATTAATATTAACCAGCTATTTTTGTATTTTTCTGGTACATGCAAAATGTGGCCAGTTTTGATTCTTAAATTACTTGCGAGTATTTCCCTTTATTTTTGTGATGCAGTCTTATGACATCCACCTGACGTTTCTTCCCTTTTGAGGAAAAGACCACCTTGATTTTTTACTCTTATGTGCCAGAGCTGCTGATCAGTCTTAGTTCTTTGGCTTTAGTTATTTATGTGCAACTTGGCTGCTGACACTTTGTTTTAACCTCCTAAACCTGAATCATATCTTCCTCAAGTTACTTTTAAACTACACCTTGACATTCTGCATTGATTTAGCCCATCCTGTCCCATCTCCTCATTTTTCTGTTTGTCATCCCTCTCCTTCCTTTCCTGTCCACTTGTGTTTTGTCCCTTCTGTCCCGTTGTACCTGGTCTTACACTTTTCTGTCCCTTCGCCACTGGTTACCATTACCTATGACAATAGGGTTATGTTGTTCTCACAGTTTGTTAATCTGTTAAAAAGCAAGATTACTGTTGTAGTGTTGGACATAACCCAACTTAGAAGTGACAGGCATTTAATCCAGTTCTCAAAGCTCTTGTTGAAACTGCCATCACTTCTCATTAAGTCCGTCTCGATGTGAAATGTATCAGAGGGGGAAAAACTGATTCTTGTGTCTACAGCGACTGATGGGTCTTTATGTTTTTAGCTGTTTTTGCCCTAAACTGAACCCAGCTGTGTCACTGCGGCGGCTCAAAGGCTTATCCCTGTGTCAACGACAGGACAGCCTTATTTAAAAAAAAAATCCAATCAATGACAGACAGAGTGCATGCAAAAGCATCCTATTTGTACTTTGACTCATTTCCTCTGACAACGAAGAGGGAAAGTCATTGTTTTCTAAGGAACTTGCTAACTTTGCAGATGAGCAAAACATTACTGAGGATGCAGGGAAACTGGGTCAGGTCCTTTGCACATTGTTCCTTTTTTCTTTTTTTTTTGTGTGTTATAATGCAAACTCAACATAGAAAATCACGTCAGATTTAACAGCATTGTGAAATCAAAATGGTAAGTAGCTCCTCACTAAAGTCATGGATGTCTGGACACTCCATTTCTATAACCAGGTTCCTGTGAGGTTGGTCCTCCTGTCAGCAAGAGATTATAGCTGAGTGACACACTGGTGGGGATCAGTCAAGTTTCTCTGTTTCATGCTAAATCTGTCTCACACAGAATCTCTCTCTCTCTCTCTCTCTCTCTCTCTCTCTCTCTCTCTCTCTCTCTCACGCACTCACACACACACACCCTCTCTGCATGTCTAAATCTCTCTGTGAAATCAGTGTGTAGTTTTAAATCTGTCACTCATCTCCTTTATTGGCATAACACACTGGACAAGGTCAGTTTTTATACTTTGAGTACCTAAACACACATTTGTATACATGCAAATACACAATTATGAATAGTTAATTTACAAAAAACAAAAAAAGAAAATGACAGAAAGGCAGTTGTTCAGATTTCTGAATTTGGGTCTGATAAATAATCATGCAAAAAATATGTTTTCTGAAAGTGTGTTAAACTGGAGGTTTTTTTTATCTCCTTTATTTCTAAATAAAGCATTTAGTGTTGCTTAAACGGCTGAGCTGTAAATAGGAATTTCTGTGACTGAACACAGAAGCTTGTGGCACCCTTAGAGTGGAAAATCATGGGGATGATTCGTTGTACTCAGCTTGACACACAGATGACAAAGCAGATGCCACAGATGACGTCTCCCTGGAGTTGGCAAGAGTCAAAGAAGGCTGAAAAAATGGCTGGATTTAGCTGAATATTTGTCTTGAGGTTTAAAGGTTGACTTAAAAAAAATGTATATATTTTCATTCTGTTCAGATGTAGAATAATTTTCTGGTATCATTGATTTAAAAAAACAACAAAAGTGCTGTTTTAGAATCAAATTATCAAGAGATGTAAATTTTTTAAGGTCTGTTCTTGTCTTTGTGTGTTTTCTGTTTATGCAGGAGACGTTGCAGTCCTTTGCCTTCCTGGTGTTTGTGGTTGTCTGCACCTTGGGATCTATTTACCTCTGTGTTGTCCTCCCTGAAACAAAAAATAAAACATTCATGGACATCAGCCAGAGCTTTGCCAAGATCAACAAAGTGCCTGTTTCTTCCCCTGGCCAGGAAATGGAGCTGGTTCTGTCCATTACACCTGACATGAATGGAAAATCTCAAGATGTCACAAAGATAGAGAGTTCCTTCTAACTGAGCAGAGTACACAAGTAGAAGTATTTGTTGTTTTTACATATTTATTTAGAGAACATAATTGATTAAATAAAAATGAATGCTTTTTGTATGTGTTTTGTGAATATTAAGAAATATTACAATATTACAATATTTTAATTTACAGAAATCGTGTATTTTTGTGCATTTTTTTAAAGGATTGACAGCAACTAGGTTTCATATTTTGTTTTTAGGTAAAGCCTTAACTTACCTATAAGGCAAATCAAGGCAAGTTTATATACAAGACAATTTAAAGTTGTTTACATAGAACATGAAAAGCATTACAGCGGGCTGCAAGAAGCAATAACAAGTGCATTAAACACAAACTAAAAAATAAATAAAAGAAATGAAATAGAAACAGACAAAAGCTTCGCTGTTCTGATAATAGGCAGCAAACCAGTGTTTTTAACCCAGATTTAAAACTGAGAGTTTCAGCAGATCTACAGTTTTCTGGGAGTTTGTTCCACATGTGAGGAGCATAAAAACTGATCGCTGCCTCTCCACCTTTAGTTGTGACTCTGGCAACAGAAAGTAGACCTGACCCTGATGATCTGAGGGATCTGGTTGGTTCAAAACGAACCAGATGATCCTGAATGTATTTTGGTCCTAAACCATTCAGTGCTGTAAATGAACAGCGGGATTTTGAAGTCAATTCTTGGACAGACAGGAAGCCAGTTTAAAAATCTGAGACAAGTTATAGGATCTACTTTCTTGATCTTGGTGAGGACTATAAACCTTACATTATAAGTTTGCCTACATGTGACGTTGCAGGTAATTCAGAGATTTTGCTGCTTCTGAGCAAAATGAGCAGATGTGTGCTGGTAAGAGTTGCTACTTCAGTTTAAGTTTATTTATTTTGTGCTGCTTTTCACTCGCTCCTCGTTACTGTGTAAACACATTTATAAACGCAGGCCTGATATTAACACAACCATCATCAGTAACAGCTACTTCCTGTTTTAAAGGGGTTATAAAGAAAGCAATTTTCACAGAACACTTTCTGCTTGATGGTTTGTTGCAGCCCTTTCCTCACATTCCCAGCTTTGCTTCTCCAGCTTTAAATCTGATGTGAGTGTTTGTGTGAACAGCAATTATGGAAAAAAACAGACCAAATTGTCCCCATTCACGACTCTGGTGTATGGATTGCATATGAGTTATGTATGTATAAAAAAAAATGACATAATAAAAAGGTGGCTCAGTGTTTTCAACTCATGACTTTAAAAGGCACCTTCAGACAGGCAAAAATATCTCAAGCTGTGTTGAACTCTTTTGGAAAATCTCACTTTTTATTACTTTATTTATGCTCACCAGCTATAGCTGTAAGTCAAAAATCATGAAACATGGAGACTGAACATGAGCTGAGCTGAGGATGTCTACAGAAGTTACCACAAGATCAAGAAAAGATACACCTGATGAAAGTTGATCCTTCTGCATAGACCAGGTGAGCAACAAAAGAATGCACATATTTTTAAAGCTGACAATGCTTTGGAGCTTCCCCAAGTGTGAAAGAGCTGGTGCTACATACCAACAGATGGCGAGAGCAAGCGGAGGAAGTGATTTAAACAGAAGCGGACAAGCGTAGCATTGGATAACAGTCACAGTTTGCTCCACAGTAGGGTGTAATCAACATTTCAAAGTCCACTGACTACAGGGCTGACACTCAACCTTCTCTTACAGGCACAAAGGTGTGTGTGTGTAATGTTACAACAAAGGAGGGTCCAAATTTCATATGGCATTGTAGCAGAAGTGGGGAAATTTCAATGTGTCATCACTTTCAATTTAAATCCAGATCATATCTTGTAGGTTGGCACTACAAATTCCATTTGCCTAACTGGCAGGCAGGCAGGGGAGTAAGGAGAATAACAGCTGATGTCTTGCATATCTCTGCTCCAGCATCGTACTCTCCAGGAGTCATATTCTCAGAAGCATTAGATGGAGAGTAATTGACAGAAAGGTATGCTGAAGATTGCTGGTGGGAGAGTAATTAGAGCTTTAATGACAAATACTTCATTTTAATATGATGCACTGTGGTGTAATGTTGCGCTTGATAAATTACTGTGCTTATCTAGCCACTCACATATCCTCTTATAATTTGTGTTAAATTAACCTCCAATTATGTAAAGTAAGAAGTGGGTACAGCAGGAAGGTACATGTAAATCTTACATGAGTTTGCTCTTGGGTGGGTTCATTTAGCTGAAATTCTTAACCGTGACCATTTTTTACATACAAGGATGCTAACAGAATAATTATTTAACTCAACTTTTATTTGAGTTTTTTGAAAATGACAGTTGATGATTACCAATAGACTAATCTTGCAGCCGTTTTGTGGGTTGCACCATCTTGCGGTGCCGCCATCACTGAGGTGGCGAGTCCTGATTGCTTCATATCAGCTGACATGGACAGCAGCTAAACTACAACTTCTTCTGTTTATTAGTGAGACATCAGAGCATCAATGTAAACTATGATTCATCTGAGAGAAACTGCTTGTAATTACTGACAATCCACATCAGAATATAAAACACTAATCTGTTTATACTAAGTTGTGAAATGTTAAAGAAATAGTTTCAGACCTTTGCAAACTGTTAATTTTCTATTTTATCAATTTATTGGCACAGTTTTGTTATAACAGAATTAAGCTGCAGGACATGTATGGGATCTTTTTGTGTTACTGACAATGATTTTTGTTTTCTGGTCGCAACATTACCCTGAAATATCTCCCAAATCGGTCATTAACTCTCAGCAACACCACAGCAACACATATCAAACGTTACCTGTTGTTTCACAAGCTGGACGGCAACATGGATCCAGAGAATTTAGTGTCAGATTGACGACTGTTCACCAAAGCCAAAAAATGCGCAAGTCCTTTCAATCTCCTTTGACATTTTTAAGAAAAAATAGTCACATTCTCATCTGTTTAACTTTGGCATACCCAGAAATGCCACCTAAGCAGTAGCAGAGGGTTTACTTCTGGTGTTTGCCCAGATTAGTCTATTAACAGATTAGAAAAAATGCCAATCAAGGTAATTTTAAGGAAACTGCCTCTTTTAATCTGATGAAATATTTTCTTGTTCTGTCAGAGTTGAACTGGATCTCTCCTGACCTCATTTCAGCTGCACCTTTACCAAGCGAGAGTAGTCTGAATGGTATTTACAGGTCACTGCAATCATTCCTGTTCATAATGTGATTCCATGTGAAGAGATCGGTGATGAAATCCAGTGCCCCAATTTCATCTGAACATTCATCTAAAGAAGAAGAAGAAAAAAAAAAGTAATTTCCAAAGTGAGTTTTCTAAACTTGGTTTCTAGTTGGTGTGTCTCATTGCATTTCTTTGTTACGGTAGAATGACAGAATTACAAAAAAGCAATTTCATCCTAAAAGCCACCTAATTTGATGAATGCGAAGCTATTTCAAAAGGCTAAAGAAATCTCACACTCCATTAATTTCAGCTTAACTTTACATTGAATAAGTATTGTGGATCTTCCTCTGTCTCTTATATTGGAATCACATTAAAAATGAGTCAGCGTATACAGCGGGACACTTTTCATCCGCCCTTAAATCTTTCAACATTCATAGGGGCATTATAGACAAGATGACATGTTAATCTTTAAATAATAAATTAAGTTTCCAAATGTGCTAATCTTTTGTTCCAATGATGTCCTGTGAGAACATTTTGTCTCCTTTTTCTCACTTCAGTGGCTGTTACACACTTGCCTCAGTGTCTTTGTCTGACGCTGCCTGGACTCAGTAAAAGGTTTACACTTGTGTAGGAGCTTTTAACCTTTTCTAGGTTCTACAAAATTCTTTATAGATTGTTTCTCTATCGCCTTAACACCTTCTGCAGGGGCAGTTTGGGATTAAATTAAGGGTCTCACACAGAAAGAAAAAAACAAAAATTGCCATTTGTGCACAGCTCTCTCATCCCAATCTTTTGCACAGAATATCTTTAACTATGTGATTAATCGAAAGTGTAATCTTTTTTATAGCTGGTTTATTTATCTGTAAAATCCTAGTGCTTTGCAATAATAGGAGACATTTCATTGTGCAGCTGTGCCAATTCACTAATAAAACGGTTTTGTTGTTGTTTATTTTTATCCTTAAAGAATGACCGAGCACTTGAACTGTAACAACCAAGCAGGTGTTAATAATGCACA
This sequence comes from Rhadinocentrus ornatus, assembly GCA_037177495.1. NCBI lineage: Eukaryota > Metazoa > Chordata > Actinopteri > Atheriniformes > Melanotaeniidae > Rhadinocentrus > Rhadinocentrus ornatus. Next base: position 31,990,705 of record JBAMHW010000003.1, read on the forward strand.
GGTCTGCCTCTCTGTTCTTTAAATTTGCTTATGTGGTCCCCCATTTCAAACTAAATGCATCTTATTACATCGTCAGTGGGCTTTATTTTTATTTATTTTCATTATTTTTGTGTGAGCCTGCATGTATTAGAAATTAACATGCCTGCCATTCCACGTCTTTCCTGCTCAGAGTGAATTACCACAGCAGTGGAGGATTAACCCACTTTGGTTCTGCCTGCCTACTTTATTCACCCATCACTGCGGGATTTGGTCTCTCCATCTAATAACTACCAACAGAAAAAAAAACAACAGGCAGTAATCAGTTTATCCTCCAGATTACTGGAGTCAGACCTCTCAATTTTGCATCACCGTGTGAATCATGTGTTTTCCTTCTGCCTGCACAGAAGCATATGTACTTGTCCATCAGACCCCAGTTACTTTTTGGAACCAGCAAATCTAGTCAGGTTCACAAATGTTGGATAACATCTCATAATGATAGGCAAGATGGGCAGTTTTGTGTGTTTATGTGGTAAACTGAAACTAAGTGAGCCCTGTTAACCAGCAAAGAGATATGTAAGAAGCCATGAAACTTTCAGTCATGACGATTTCAGTTTTATTGTTGGATTTTTTTTTTTAACCTGTCCTGTCCAGCATCAAAGCAAGCAGAATGACAGTCTGGTTGCTGTATTGTGTCGAACAAATTTGCTTTGCCAAGGGGAGGCTTATGGATATGAGGCTCCTCTTGTTAGTCTGATACTATTATTTATTTACTTTGAATCGTGGAACCTATGTAATCTTGCTGGACCTGACCGTAGGGGACTAAAACAGAAGGAAGACAGCAAAAAGAAGTAAAAGGGAAAGCAGAAAGAAAAAACAAAAACACCATAGACAGAAGGCAACAACCCTACAAGCCACACTATCACCAAACAACAAACTGCTACATTTGTACATAAACACACCAAAAAATTTCCTACTGATTTTACAGAAAAACAGAGCTGCCAGTGATAAAGAGTTATTAAATATAACCAAATCTAAAGACATATCACAAACATATCGCAACACCAAGAGATAACACAATGCTTGCTCTACATCTAACCATGGCTCATCCAGACCTCTCGGTTTAAGCCATGTGGAGATATATTGCAGCCTGTTAGCTAAGAAATAGTAATTAAAGTTAGGTAGCTACAATCCACCTCTATCTTTGGTCCGTTGTAAAGTTTTTAGACTGATACGTGATGGATTGTTTTTCCATAGAAATTTGGATATTTGTGAGTCCAGTGACTTAAACCAGCTGGAAGACGGTTTAGTGGGTATCATTGAGAGCAGATAGTTGACTTTAGGAAGCACCATCATTTTAATTGTGGCAACCCTCCCCATTAGTGATAAGGGTAAGCACCTCCACCGTGGGAGATCATCCTCTGTTGGTTTAAGAAGCTGGACAGGATTTAGCTTTTATTCCTAAATATCTAATGTTTCCAAACTGTATTGTAGTATTAGGTATGTTTTGTAGGTCACAGTTAAAGGGCATACCTATAGTCTTAGAAGGATTGTTGGATTTTTAAGAATGCTTTTGACCCTTGCACTCATCAAAAGTGGTGAAATGACTTAAGGGTGCTTCTAAATGCTGTTCTATTATAAGGATGCTGTGTCCTTCAAACACTTGCTTTCTCATCCAGTCTCAGGGGTGTTGGCTGCCACAAGTGAGCTTAAGTTCTTTCGACAACCTTGAGCAAATATTGACATAGTGTGTGAATTTGGTTGTGTGGATGTGTTTCCTATAAGAATACTGAGAGTGGGCAAAGAGAGAAACAGGCCCTCAGTCAACTATATCGCCTAAATGGTTCTTAAAGGCAGTAATTTTCCTTCATATTAGCTTGTAATAGCAACGCATTACAATATATATATAGTCAGTCAGTCATTTTCTGTACCGCTTGTTCCCATTAGGGGTCGTGGGGTGAGCTGGAGCCTATCCCAGCAGTGTT
>JBAMHW010000003.1:31995212-32006059 GCA_037177495.1 Rhadinocentrus ornatus
ATGTTTTTTAATTGCATTACAGGAAATAAAGAACTTTATCACAATATTCTAATTTTCTGAGACAGTCCTGTATATAGTGGTGGTGTGGCTCGGCAAGGTAGAGCGGTAGTCTTCTAACCCGAGGGTTGCTGGTTCGATCCTCTACCAAGTCGCATTCATGTCGAGGTGTCCTTGGGCAAGACACCAAACCCCTAATTGATGGGTCGTGGTGAGCGCCTTGCATGGCAGCTACCGCCATCAGTGAGTGTGATGCATAATGTAAAGCGCTTTGGATAAAAGTGCTATATGAATAAGGACCATTTACCATTAATGAAAGCTGGCAGCCCATTAACTTAGCTGTTAGCTAAGTACTGGAATCAATCCATGCACAATAAATGATAAATAAACTATCAGCTAAGTTCTCTCTGCAGCTGAATGTGATTCAATTAAAGGCTTTGTCTGCTATGCGGTGCTGAAAGGGAATTATGCTATCTCCCTTAATTACATCATATTCATTTTGTAATCTTTTTCTGACAGCTTGTTTCATACAAATGGTGGTGAAAGAATTTATCATGTAAAGATCACTGCATGTTCTCTTAGAGAAGAAAAAATAAAAAAGCCATGAGATTAATTTGTTTTTATGACAACAAAACTCCATGCTTAGTGAACCACTCTCCCTCAAACTAAATAATCTAATCTTATTTATTATTTCAGTTATTTCACTTTTTATGCTATCTTTTACTTGTACTTTTTTTATACGCCTTTCTGAGTCATTTTAATCAATCATCATTATCCAAGAACTGCACAATGACAAGAACAGAAAAAAAAGGAAAAGGAGAAAAAAATCTGACTCTACATCTGCTATGGAACTTATTTATACATTTTTCTCCCACAAGTGGTGTTAATGTGGTCAAAAGTTTCTCTGTGTGCTTATACAATGGTGATAATGTGCTTGTTAATTAACTGTGGGACACTGGCTGTTTGCTTTGAAGTGGAAGACAGGTGACTCTTTCTGTCCTTAATGTCTCCCCTCAAAACAAATGAGTGTGCATGTTACTGGTATACAGGACAAGAGGACTATCTATCTTCTTGTCGTTTTGACATCAATATCACTGGTACAACTCTATAAACGTATTCTGAAAGATGTTCCTTAGGGCTATAAAAAATATTCAGTACTGCCATTACAGCTTCAAAACTAGGCCCTTCATTCATGCCTACTCCAGAACTACCACAAGCCAAACTAAACTCTAAACACTGTAAATTTTGCAGAAGTTGTATGAATAGATGACTATATTAATTGTATGCTCACAGAAAATATAAAAGTTAGCTGAATTTTGTATCTCAGACCTGCACAATCAAGAGGTCCGTTTGGTTCTTAAGTTTTCCTTTTTACCCACTCCGAAGTCGCTTTTATTTGATTTGAAATTTAAAAATTTTTTCCTAATGAATAGCTCCTTGAGATGCAACATCTCGTTTTCAAGGGGGTCCATGAAAGCAAAAAATACACAAAACATTACAAACAGGAACATAACACAAGATGACATATCCATTGATTAAAAAATACCACCACACAACCATTGAAAACCTGCAGGACACTGGCTCAAGAGGTCCACAGTTGGTGATCCCTTAGTCCCTGGGTTCATCCTGCCCTTCTCATCTATTAAACCCTTTTTTTTCTCTCTCTCACATGTGTGAGGTTCAAAAACACTATATAATAATATATTATGTATTATATTTAATATAATATTATATTATATGTTATAATTTGATAACAGAAGCTTGATCACCCATTAATTATCCCTCTTGTTACTCAGTCTTTGGACTAGATCTTTAAATTTATTTAGTAAAATAAAAAAAAGATATTTTCCTTTTTTCCTTAATTTATACAACACAACATGTAAGATTTCTGGCTCAGGGGACTAGATTCTAGATCACTTGCAGGACAGAATTATGTGTGTGTTCTTCTGTGTCTGTGTGGGATTATCGGTGCACACCACACACAGTATGATCAAAAATGTTTTTTTTTATCTTCATGTGTGGAGTCTGTAAAAAAAATATCTTCAAATTTAGAAAATCCTTATGTATGTACCAGCCTTAAGCAAAAATACTCGTAAAATCTCATCTCACAAGACACTACTTTAAGGAGGATGGAGATTTCTAATTCTTTGTAAAACTCTGTGTTTTGCTGTTGTTTGGTATCAAGGATGGCAGTTATATGTTTTTCTGTAATTATTTGTATTGTATCACGCCATCTTTACTTAAAATAAACTAGTCACGTGACCCCTACATCACATCCAGGGATGTGTAAATGCATAATATCAAATTAGTTGGGCTAATGTGATATAATGAATAATTATATTAAATTTGTGCTTTATTAATAAACTTAACCAATCTCAATGAAAATAAACCTTTAAGGAAATACTGCCTGGTGTTTTAGTCTAAGGTCACAGCCTTAGACTAAAACACCATTGATGACATGGTTAAGGTCAGACAATGCCAGGTCACGATTTAATGCCATGACATGTGACATGAACTGAATCTCTAATTTCTTGTTGGATTTTAGGCTGTGTGTCCTTCACTAATAAATCATTCATCTGACCATCTATTATCTATACTCTCATTACTCTGCAGAGAGCCGCAAGGGGTTGGAGACTTTCCCACTTGACATTGGATTAGAGGTACAGGAGCACATCTTGAACATTGTGCTAGCTCATGACTGGGTGAGACAAATCAGACTCACAACAGTAAGCAATCCCTAATAAATCAAACTTGGTGAGTAAAAAGGCAGTCTAGCAAAAGTGATAGATAATACCATGGTGGAAGTGGACCAAATTTGCTATTTGTGATGGGATCTGAGAGTTTTCCAGTTTTTTTGTTTCCCGCCTCACCTTTTCTGCTGCCTGCCATTGGCATAGCTCTCTGGGTGGCTGATTAGTCTCACCTGTGTCTGGACTGATTGCCTCCTGCTTCTTAGCCAGGATCTGCTGTTCAGTTAGCGCTAGTTTGTCTGCTTACCTGTGGTAATGTATGTCAATCCTAGAGTATGTCTCATGTTCTGTGAAGAATTTCTTCAGTAATCTGGTTCTCAGGAATTGTTTCCCTTCTTCTGATCCTATAAATCTTTCACTCGGGCAACATCAGCTCAGGACCTAGCGTCGCAGAATATCCATGCTTAAAGCAGTGGAACCCTGGTTTTCAAGGGTTGCTGTCCTGCAAGTTTCCGATTGCCGGTTGGGAACCCTGTTCCTCAAGGGCTGCTGTCCTACAAGTTTTACATGTTTCTTTCTTTCAACATACTAGGTGTTGTGACTTATTTGAAGAAGAAATGGTTTACATTAATGTGGATAAAAAAAATTTTCTTCATTCATGGTGTAATTCATGAAGATGTTAAATGTTTTAAATGGATGGTGTAATTAATTTCAACCTGATTTATTAGTAAAACAATTTATTTCAGACTTAGAGACACGTTTATTATGCTCTGATTCTTGTGTTAATATTAAAACTTCATTACCCATGATGCATTTGAAGTGAGTAGCCTTCCAGTTGGTTTTGGCTGAAATGAGTGATGTTAGTAAATGAAGCAATGTCGTTGAGAGTAATAGTTTCCTGGTAACATGTACATAAAGTTTGTTCACCAAAGTTGATGTTTAACTGCAAGCCAGAGTCTTAACTCATCTTTTTTGGATGTGGTTGAGCTGCAAAACTAGGGATGGTGAAACCAAAGCCTCATGAAACGCTGAGTTATTTTGACACAACTGCCATCAGTGCGTTAAAACATTGATTCATTCAAAAATATCTCCATCTGTTGTCTGTCCGTGTGTGATGCATTTGGAAGGAAGCATCAGTAGTCATTGCCTCATTATTCTCATGCTGCTCCCTGTCTCATCTTTAATAAAGATGTTCTCAACCTTATGTTACTGTTTTCATCTGTGCTGTTAAACCAGTGTTGAAGTGTCAAACTCAGTGTTTCTAAACAGGAAAAGTAGAAAAAATGTATGCTAATGCAACTGGGACAGTGATGGTGTTACTGTATTTAGAGTTGTACTAATATAAAATTTAAGACAAATGTTTGTGAGCCTGCAAAGTTTTATAGACCTTTATTTTTAAAAAATTATCTATTCAGTGAAGCTGGGCTACAGTCTGCTCCTCCACTGGCACACTACCTTTCTAGGCTGAACCTGAAATAAATAAGAAACACCATTATAACACATCTGATTCACATTAATAAGCCACTGTACAGAACTTGATAAGCTGTTTGTTTTGTTTGATATGAATCACATATGTTAGAGCAGGGAAACATCTTAAACCTGCAAGATAGTGGCCCTCAAGAACCAGGGTTCCTAAATCCTGCTTCAAAGCGAAGGGCGTCCTTGTGTTTGGCCAGCATTCAGTCATTTTAAGCAAAGCAAGGCAAGTTTTGTTATAGCACAACTTAATAACAGCTTTACTGAACACAAGAAGTGTAATTTAACATAAGAAAAAAGAAAGAACATTTTATTAAGACAGTTTTAAAACATTATAAAGTTTAAAAAATTCAAGCTTAAAAACAACCTGAAATGCAGCAGAGAACAGGTGGGTGGTGTTTCAGCTGATCAGAGGCTATCTGGGAGTCTTTTCCAGACATGTGGAGCACAGAAGCTGAATGCAGCTTCTCCATGTCTGGTTCTGACTCTGGAAATAAGAAACTGGATTCAGATTACCTGAGGGGTCTGGTAGGTTCATTCTGGGTAAAACAACTCTACTGCCTTCAGCCACTCAGCAGTATCACTGCCAGCTCGATTACCATTTCAAGCTCACAAGGAAAATCCACCCTGGTCAGTAGCAATCTACCCATATATAATCTTGCACTCACCTGAAGAATCACTTGTTGGCTTCTCCTCCGCAGTCCACTTTGCCCTTCCTCAAGCCAAATCTTTTCCTCACCTTGTCAAAGCCAGGTCTTTATTTCTTTTTAATAAACCCATTTCACAACAGTTTATTTAGGTGTTTTGTCTATGGTTGTGGGTCCTTTCATCCTTCAAATTTTTAGATTAAGTGATGCAAGTGCTGAGGCAGAGATCCTTATGGTTTGCCAACTGTGTAGATCTTAATGAAAAAACACCTTACAACAAATTAAAGAAAAGAAAATAGCAGCTGAAACAAAAACATTACTAGTCTGGACAAGTTGTTGTTGAGTTGAAATATCAGCACCTGAAACATTGCATCCATAGCTGGGAAATTACACGTTGCTCCGAACCTTCTAAACTATATCAAGCCAGAGAACAAAGCAGTGGATCAGACACAGATGAAGGATTTCAGTCTTTGAGCTTAAAATGTGATTTCTCTGGAAGTGTGTCATTAGGTTATTAGTTCAGTGCAGGAGGAATTGTAGTTGCAAGGAAAACCTGTTCATGCACTCAGAGCCTGCAGACAGTGTAAGTAAGAAGAGGCCTGCATACACATTTATTGTAGCAACATCCCTGCTGGCTTTTGAACTGTGTAAGTTAAGATATTAATTAACCTTAAAAAAAAAGTGTCTGTTTAGCTTTAGCATTAGCTTCAGAGCCTAAATTCTTCATGGAAACATCCATTTGAGATTTCTCTGAAAATCCAAGTACATGCTAATTTTTAGGCTTAGCTGGACTACTCTTTGACCAACTATAATCTCATCTAATCCAACAATATGTATGTTTGATACAAGCTGCAAACATCAGAAATCACTTTAAAAAAGAAATTGCTGCTAACAGATGCAGCCACATGGGAGGGGGGGGATTGTTTTAATTACGATTAATTAATTACAAAAAATATTACACTTTAAAAAATTTAACACGTGTATTCATAGTTTAAATTCCAAACAACATGGAGCGTTTGTCAGTGCACATAATGAGCTGGTACACAAGTCAGACCTCGGCTAAGGGACTTTGCCACTACATTTAGGAAGTTTTCCCCTCTAGCGACTCCATTTTTATAAATCGAATAGTTCAAATCTACTTGCTCTGGTGTCACTGGAGACTTTTGGACACTGACGTGAAAGCACGTATAGTTTACTCTTCTCAATGAGCCGTGGATGCTGCTGCAGGCCCATCCACAGATCACACAGCTGCAGTCAGAGCAGGAGACGTTTACATCTGCTAGAGGCGTCAGACTGAAAATGAAACATGCAAAGCTGACACTGGCTGATCCCGCCCTGGCTTACAGTCAGATATTCATGCCTATTAATGATGAGTGTGGACGAAAACATTAGAAAAGTTAAAAGTACTATAACATGTTGTAAACTCTAGTAGTAGTAGTAGAGAACAGCTGGAGCTGTTAGTTACAATACTAAAATGGCTATTTGTCTGTTCAATTTTGGCCAGGGATATTTTCTATTTCTTTACGTTGAAATGCAACTAATTGCATTTTTCCAGAGGTTACTAGAGCTTGAGTTTACCATTTTTATGTCTGTGTCTATTTGATTCAGTCATCTACTGAAATCCATTTAAATAAATAAAAATGTTGAATTTTGGGGTAAAAATTGTTATGTGATTAAAATATGATTAATCAAGATTAATTACAAAGCCTCTAATTATTTAGGTGTTTTTTTTAATCATGCCCCATCCCTAAAATATTTATTCGGGGTAGCTGTTCCATCAATAACTGCAAAGGTACACCTTTCTGATTACTCAAAGTAATTTAAAACTAAATATATAATGTACCATGTTTTCAAGTTTGGCTGTTTCTGTTCGTTTTGAACCGTTTTTTTGTTGTTTATTTTGTTCTTATTTTTAAAGCTGTTTTTGAACTGATGTAGGAATTTATAATGGAAACATAAATTATCGAATCACAACTTTATTTATAAAACACTATTCATGCATTAAATAACACAAAGCGCTTTACATAATACAAACTAGAAGCACTCAGAGAGCACAGACCACCGCCAGGACATTGTCAATTTTTTTATTTATTTATTTTGCCAATTATTGTGGGCATTATTTTAGAGTTTGAAGCTCTAATGGCAAAATTATCTCTATCTCCCCATTGTAAAGAATACTTAAAAAAAAAATAAAAAAAAAAATCCTGGATTAAGGTGGTGACCCAGATTACCCGCCACCCTAATCACCCCCCCCCCCCCCCCCCGACACACATGCACTTAACTGAATTACACAAAAAATATACAAACATTATAAAACAAAAAAGCTGTTCCCACCATTAATGCCATCTGATATTAAATACCATTTTAGTCTAGAACTGCAGGGCATTATATACTACAGGTATTGTGGATATGTCACTGAGGATGTTTCAGCTTCAGTTTCAGCTAAGAAAGGAGAACATCTGGATGTGGAAATGGGGTCTGTAATTGCTTTTGTGCTTGACTTCAAGACCATCCCTATTTTTACTAACGGTAGAGAAGGTGCATGGAACATGCTTGTTTTATTTCTATAAACAAATTACTTCCTCTTTATTCCTCGTCATTCATGAACATTGTTTCTTTCTACAACGTTGTGGAAAGTACTCTAAATATGTTACAATATTATCAAGAGGCATACGTGAGCCTCTGAACCCCTGTGAAGCAGATTTCATATCTGCATCACATATACTTCATCTCGTAAAATTTAATTTTAATGTCTAGCTGCCAGACTCTGGCAGTGCTTTCACATCGTAAGATTAAAAAAGAAGAAGTTTGTACATGGCTGGCAGAGGGCAAATTATATGATTGACTTTTATTTGGTCATTTAAATCAAGGAAATTTACTAAAATATCAGCTCTTTGAATAATCAATCTTATTATGATGCCAGTCGGAGACAGACGAGCGAATGTAGGTCAGAGCATGTCTGTTGGGGTTCAGAGAGAAAACACCGGCTAGTCTTTTGACAAAGTTACAAAATGGTGTGCCAGTACACCATCTGTGCAGCTGCTGATTGCAATAGCCTAAAATAGGGAAGGTTAATGTGGAGCGGAGCCATAGTCTCCCTTCCAGGTCCACAAATAGACTGGCTCATGTTCAGCCAGTCATGTTCATCTCCCAAATTTCCCAATGCATCCTCATTATTATCCTTATTAGCTCTTACATAAAAAAAGATTTCTAAAGATGTTTGGAATATATTAACAGTATTTAAAGTAAAGCTAATGATAAAATGTGCAGAGCACCTTTATCTAAAAGTTTTTAATTGTGTCAGATATTACTGGAGCAGCGTTAACACTGCAAGCTTTCACAGTAATTCAGTTCACAGTACACTGGATCAGCCTTTGTCTGCACACTAAATCCCTAAAACGTGTGAGATGAGAAGATGATAATGATTTTCTTAAATATTTGGTTAATTATGGATTCAACAGAAAAAAATCAGTAACAAATTTTGTACAGATTTTTTTTCTATAAATTAAGAAAAAAAAAAGCTTAAATATAAAAAATTGTACTTTGTAATAATGTATGTATTGTACAGATTGTACAGGGGGGAGTGTGCATGTGCTTGGTTTGTATGAGTGTGAGTTTGTGTACGATTGAGCCTTTGAACTTTTTGTTCTTCAATGGGTGAAGGCTTTTAAAATTTGCTTTTAATATGAATGATTTGTTTTTTATCATGTACAGCACTTTGTGTTACCTTGTGTATGAAAAGTGCTATACAAATAAAAAAAAATTTGATTTGATGTATGAGGAACAGAGATACTTAAAGTCTTCCTTTAAGCAATTTTAAAAACTGCTTTTAAGTTCACATGTTGCATGTACAGTTTACACTGTAAAAAATTATATTTGGGTTGTAGTTGATCTAAAGCACTTTTTAGATGACCTATTTCCATTCATAGCAAGTGATTAAATAGAGTTTATCCAAGTTATTTTATTAAGGTAGTTCAATTCGACAGTCAGACCTACTCAAATTATTTTGTACCAATTGTCCAAAGACCACACAGGATCAGGGGAAATGCAGACTCAGCAGGAATTTAACCTTTTGTGATTCTTCCTCTGCAATGTTCAATGTTCTGTAATCAAATGTTAAAATCGAGCATAAATGAGTAAAACTAAGTAAAACTGTTGACTGATATCTAACGATTGTCTCAATAATTTTTACTGCAGTAAGATACTTAAATTTAAAAAAAAAATATATAACATGAATTTTTTCATTTAAAATAATTTCTTAGAATGCCATGTTGTTAAGTATATTGTGAATATCAGGTAACTTTTGGATGCATCAAGTATTTTGTTTGGAACTATTTTAATCTTTTAAGTTTTTAATTAGAAGAAAACCAAATGATTTAATAAGTTATACTTAACAATGTCAAGTTGAACGAACTTACATTACTGAACTTAATTAAATCTGTTTACATTGATTTAACAATTCATTTTATACAGTGCATTTTCATTACTGGAGCCTTACCATCCTTAGAAAAATATGGGAGGGTTGAAATCTAGAGGTGCGATACACCCTGAACAAGCTGCTGAATAATCAGTTCTGAACATAAACAGTTTCATAAATAATTAATTTATTAAGATAAAGAGACCCACATCTTGATGGACTGAAACAATCCTTCATGCATGTTAAGGACTTAAATAATACATTTTCTAAATTAAATGTGTGTTTTATTCTTTCATTAAATTTTTAAAAAATTTGTTGTTTTTTAATGTTACAAAATGTTAAATGTTAAATTACAGTAAACTTAAAAGTCCTATATTATGCGAAATTCATTTTCTAAAGGTTTTCTGACTGTCATATGTGTCTTCATAGCCTGTGTATGAGGCCCAAAAATGAGAAAATTCTGTCTTCTCTCTTACTTGCTTCCTCATTTTTTTAGCACGCGTACTCAAACGGGTGACTCGGAGATCTTTCCCTTTGTGACATTACGGAGGGAAATAACTACTACCCCCCCTAGTGGCAAGCTTTTGACTAATGTATTTAATTAATATGCCCCTGGTAGATTGGTCCGCTGCTACAGGAAGAATCTAAATATTTTGATGTTGGTTTTGCCAACTGACAACCGAGCAGTGGACATGGGAGCGCCGTTTTGACACCTTCACACAACTTGTTATGGGGACTGCAGTAGGCTGAGCACATGACTTCAGACATGGAGGAAGGGCTGGCTTATTCCTGTGATGACAAAATCACAGGAGCAAATTAAAATCACATGTTTGCCAGAGTTTACACTTGTTGGCGGTTCTGCTGTGAACAAAGGGCCCAGACGGAAAAACTTGACCGTCTTCAAAAGAAAGGCTTTCAGGGAAGTTAACACTTCAGTACAACACCAATACACATGTTTTAACTTAAAAAAGTGCAATTTCCAGGTGATGACTCCTTTAACATGTCATGTTCTGTGACAGAAAGCAATTTACTCACATGTATAAAAGTATAAACATCTTACTATGACGTGATATTGCTAACCACTGACCTCCCACGCCCCCCTCAGTCATTTAATACTAATTCAATCAGAAAAACCAACATATGAGTTGCAGACTATTATCAGGACGACATTTCAGCAAATCCTTAACTCTAATCATCTTATGTGTGTCCAAAATTTTTAAAAGAATTCAATTAAACATACATTTTGGTTCAAGAGTTTATTTCCTAGATTAGTGGCTAAAAAACAGGTATCAACAATGAGAGACTGATGATGTGGAAATGCTGTGAGCAGACATTAGGATAGAGTATTAGCATAAATATTATTCACTGCATTTCTCTTGATAACTTGAAAGAGAATTGCAACAGGGTTTTTGTCTCCCATGTTATAAGCCTGAGGAGGCAGCTATGCAGAAAAATGAGGAAAAATATGTTGCAGAGATTATGATTTTGGCTTGATCAAAGGGGACAGCTGATGTTATCAATCTCAATCTCTCTCTCTCTCTCTCTCTCTCTCTCTCTCTCTCTCTCACTACAACATTTCTTATTTCCCCTATGTAAAGAACAAAGTGTTAATTAAGATTA
>JBAMHW010000003.1:32038775-32049558 GCA_037177495.1 Rhadinocentrus ornatus
TGTGTGTGTGTGTGTGTGTGTGTGTGTGTGTGTGTGTGTGTGTGTGTGTGTGTGTGTGCGTGTGTGTGTGTGTGTGTAAATTTGAGACTAAAAATTTTAAATGGTTAATAAGGACCAAACATTAATATCCTCTGTGGTATAGTTGTTAAGTAAGTATCTCAGGTAGCACTTGCTGGCAATGTAAGTTTATCCTAATCCCAAAATTGAATAAATACAGAGCAAAGAAGAGCCAGTTGTTGAGCGTATTTCTATCATCTCTGTCAGCAGTCACAACCAGTTCCTGCATGTCCCTTTATGCTGCTAAAATCCAGTTTTACAAGATGATTTCCTTGATCAGACTGAAGCGATCAAATTGAGACTGTGACGGACAATTTGATACATATGAGCTGAAATAAAGCAACGTGGAAATAGGCTTCTTTGTTCTTTCTCTGCAAAGGATGTTAAAGTGTCAGATTTGTGAGGTTATAGTCTTAGTATAACAGGGCAGACAAAGACTTTCAACACATGTTCAAGGCTGTAATTTGACATCTGCTGTCTATCTTCTATAACAACCTTCTTTCCATTTGGTGTCCATCTTTTTCCCTTTGTACTCATCAGTGTATTAAGATCTTTCTGTAAGTTGTCCTATGTTGTCTGAGAATCAAGAGCAACACCATATCTATCAGTTCATATTATGTTTGCTTGTAATAAATAAAAAACTTCTTGTTTCCAGTGTTAAAAGAACCCAGTTATTTGCTTTCTCTGCAAGACAAATGCTCATCATGTTTCCTTTTGTCTCATATCAGTAGTTTACATGAAAACATTTTGCTGTGACAAAGTAATATCTGGCTCTATTTGTCAAGAAAATGTTTTGCACTACTGAACAGGCAATCTTTATTGGACAGAGATGAGGGAAATAAAACCTTTCCATCTAGACTATTGGACCGTTCTTTCACATCTAATTTCCATCAGCTCATACATCTTTCAGCTTTTCCTCTGCTATTGCTTATGACTTATTCTTTTCTTGTCTCATTCTGACAGTAATTGTTTTGTCCAGCTGCTGTAGTGGAAAAAGTGACATTTTGCAGATCTGTTGTGATACTTCTTTAAATACAGTAATAAAAAGACTTCAAACACAAGCAATTTGTTTTTGAGCTTACAGAGACTTTACAGAGGTATGCAAAAGCAAAGGACTCATTACTGAGTCCTACTTGAATAATTACTATTTTCTAATGGAGTGGGAAGTACTAGTTTAATATTAAGCCAGTTAAGGTTAAGCAGTATGGGATGTCTGGAGACATGTCAGAATATTTTGAATCATAAGCCTTTAAATTGTTGCTTTGTAGCTATTTAACAGTATTTATAAATGGAAGTTTATTAATTACCTACAACAAGCTTATTTTAGTTAAGATTTATATTCAGGGAAGGTACTGAAAATAAATTAAAAGTTTGCTTTCATGAAATCACTATTAATTATTTTAATGTTAAGTTCTATTATTATACATCCATTATATATACTTACATATGTTACATATCACACATCCTGCTTTATAAGGAAAACAAAGTTAAAGTCTGGCAGATGGTAAAAATAATTAGGCACTGAAAAGGCCGACCACAACTCAACACTCAAGAACGGTATCAAATGACTTTAAAACATGGTGGCAAACTAAGACTGGGGTGAAGTGCTCGGCAAGAACTCAGTTCGAAACAGGCTCCTATAGGCAGAGCAGAAGTCATGCAAAGCCAGACAGAAACATTCATTAGTGAGAATAAAGAACGAGTCAGGAAGAGGCTTGAAAAAGACCGCAGGAATTGGACCGTAGAAGACTGGAATAGGGTCATCTTCTCCTGATGAGTCCAGTTTTCAGCTTTTTTCTACACGTAGATGCTGTAGACAAAGGCCTTTAACCCAGTTTCACACCAACTGTTAAATATGGAAAAGGGTCAGTGATGATCTGGGGGGGCTTCAACGAGGCTGGAATCAGGCAGGTGTCATTGTGAAGGATGCCTTTATAAAGTCTACATATATGCAAATAATAAATAAATAATAAATAAATAAAGTCACGATACGGGTTTATACTACAAAAAAAAATTTAAAAATTTGCTTCATTCTGTCAAGATTGTGTTCCTCAGTTCAGAGGAATGGTATTTACGTAGGGCCATGCTCCAGGCCACATTGCAAGGTCTGGGTGGGAGATCACAACATCAAGGGTTTATCATGGTCAACCCACTCTTCAGGTTTGAACCCTACTGAAAACCTCCTGAATGACAGCAAAAGGAACATGGGTGACCACAAACCTTCTAGTAAAGCTCAGCAGTTTGAATTTTTTTAGAAAAGAGTGCTGTAAAGTTATGTCGCCATGCCAAAACACATGAAAACTGCTATTAATATTAGGATCATACCACCAAAAACTTATTTCTGAATGTTCTTTAGTCCAACCTTTTTGTTTACGAGTGAAAATTTGATTTGTTTTCTTTGTCTTCCCTCTTCATTTATCATGCTCTGCAAACACTGCATCATTCTGTTGTTGAAATTGAATGAATTTTCTTTAAAGTTACACTGTATAGAACAATAGTTTTATTTTAGAAATTGGGAGAAATCAGTTCCACCTGTGATGCATTGAGCACTCTCTCCTGTGCCTGACCTTGCACATTTCCACTCAGCATGTGTTGTCATTGAGCAGACCAAGAAACACATTCACTTCTCACACTACATGCATGCAGCCACACGTAAACACAAACATACACATGCATAAATATCTTCCACTGTGTCAGCTGACAGAGTCTGCAACGTGATTCCTCGGTTTCAGTAGCATCAAACCGCCAGCCACCATCCGCCAACCTGCCACAGAATAACTATGCCTGACTCCTGTGTCGTCACAGGTCAGCACTCAGAGACGCAGTCCAGCATCGTGGATTTAGTTACACCAACACTAATCTCCATGAGATTCTCCCACCAACCCACCCCTACTTCACCTGAAGATACTTTATGAGAGAGGTGCCTGCATAATTTGTGACAGGGTTCTTAAAGAGTCATTATAACACAGACAACTAATTTAGTTTCTAGCAGCAGAATGGAAATGAATTATTCATGTTCAGCACTGGCCATTATTTTTTTCTTTTCTTAATGTCTTTGTCATCCTTTTTAGGTATTTTAAGGCCATACACGGACAAATACACGGTAACAAAATCCTTGTCCCCTGAATGCCACTTTATGTTACTCTATCCTGATACGGGGGGGGGATGCTTTTGTCAACTGCTTATGTCCAAAACAAGATGGAAGACTGCAAACATTTTAAATTCTTGATGCTTGTATGTCACAATTGTCTTCTCATTCCATAAGAAGTCAGTATTTAAAAAGCTAATCCAACTCTGGTTGTTTGCATGGCTGCTTGATCGCATTACATTTAGCATATTCCTGTTAAAGACTAATGAATGACTCAATTGCAATAAACCCCTATCTACTTCCATTAGAATCAGGTTGTCTGTCACTGGATGAAAACATCATGTTAATTGCCTGATCACTGAGGACCAAGGGAGGCAGGATACAAAGTAAAAATGAACATCACTGGCCTGTGAAAAGATGACATCAGTGGTGGTCTTACTTGCAGTAGCGACGTTTGTAAAGTCAGTCACATTAGCTTGCTTTCAAATAGCATATCCTACAGACTATAAAGTTCTGTAAAATGATTCTGATCTATGTGATAAATCTCTCTAAAATGCGTAAGAAGGATGCAGTATGTCAGCTCAAGTTTTTCACAGGATACATGGTCTGTGTGGAGGATCTATAAACAGAAGGACACACACAAAAAGAAGAGTACAACATTTAATTTTTCACTGGATGACATGCAAGCTCCCTACGAAGCATACAGCGCAATGTTGAGACCCATCTGGTATCTCAAATAAAAGGGATAAGATTGCACAGCAACGTCTGCTGATGTCAGAACCCAATTATTCAGGCCCGGATAATCCTGAGCCAACTTTAATTTAAGATTTACATTGCAAGCATTTCTATTTTAAACCATCAACTTTATTAATTCTTTAAAATTTGGACACATACTGTTTGAAACACTGTATCTGTCCCAGTTTCTGGTATAATAAACTGATATTAAAGATAATCTGATGATAAATAGTGTCTGTATGAATTTGATTTCTATCAAATGAAGAATTATAAATAAATGGAAATATGAGTTATTCATATGTAAAGTAATAGTACGACTGCATGAAAAATAATGTTCACGAGTGTCACAAAGTCAAGTATCATGTTGACATAGAAGCCTGAGCCATTTAAAGACACTGCACTCTTTCATACATTTACATTTGACTCTCCATCACAAGCATGGTAGTGATGAGACATTGTAAGTGATCCTAAATCATTGGCTAAATGTCCATTAGAATTCAATTTTTCAACTTTTACTCAAGTTCCCTGTCAAAGAAAAAAGACTGATGCTCTTTGCAGGCCCTTAACAGCATATTAAGTGGGGTGTAAGCTCTTATGAGAGGAAATCATTGACATCAACTGAATCATTTTGTCAGGAGCAAGGGTTAGCTTATTAGTAAGACCAGGGAGATTTTCGACTTTCATTTATTTGTCATTGAAAAAAATCAATGGATTGAGACAGAAAGGACAGACAATGCTTCTTAAAGCAACAGAGGTTTCAGTGTCCCGGCGCCAGGACACAGTAACCGGTCCTGCAATTTATCACTGTGGGCGGGCCCAATTTTTCAAGTGAAATTTGAATTTATAAGAGGCAAATTCCAGTTCAATAAATCAATATTTGGCGCAGGGCAAAGCAGATTATAGAATACAATTAAAAAGAAGTACTTTCCTCCAACTTTTGCAGACACTTGAAAATAAGATCCAGCAGATATCAGCTGTAACACAACAGATTTAATAGAAAACAGAACATTTAATTTCTAAATAACGAAGTCAATCTTGTCATTTCAACCAATAATACACTTTATAATTAAATGGTAGACTGTCTGAGGCCAAGATCAGTTAATCAAAAAACCTGATCAGAGATTTTAGAGAGATACGTCCTGACCCATATGAATCACATTTACACAGAACAACACAAACGCTCAGCACAATGCAGATGTTTTTATCAGGCCACTTAACAAACGTCTACAGCCCAGTCAAAGAGGAACCGTGGTGGAATAGTTACTCACCTGCACAAGCTTGCATAAGTTTTTAGAGAAAGGCTTCTAGAGTTCAGCCAAACTGATCCTGGTTCATTGTGCAACTTAACTTTAACTCTTTAAAACATCAGGAAACATCTGCAGCAGAAAAAAACAGACATTCTAAACGTGTAACTGTTGCTACATTCAGTAAGGACGAGTCGGACTGAGCTTAATCCAGTGGCAGATGATACTCCAGAGAAAGAGGAGAAGATGGGACACATGCATATGTGGTTGCTATGGTTACTGTCCTGCTTCACATTGCTGGAATCATCCAAGTTGCTGGAAGTGGTTGAATCTTTCAGTGTGACACCAGACACATGTTCCTTTCTTTATGTTATCATTGGACCGCTTTCTTATCTCCAAGGTATCAGTCTGATACTACTTCATTAAAGCTAGCCAACGACTTTGCGTCAAATACAGGAACTGATTCTACTCATGATGATTCAGTACCACTATGAAAATAACTGTTAAATCATTATAAATGAAAATAATATTTAAAGGTATATAAATTAAAATCAAAAGGCTGGATGGGAGGGCCGGACTTGCAAATGGACGGGCCTTGCCATCTGGGGCCCGCCCAGAGCGCGAGGTCTGCTTAGGATGACATGGAACTGGACAGTACTGTCCGGAGCTTTATATAAACTCTTTCACATAGATTTAATTTAATTTGTCATTCTATTAAGTCTCCAGTTTTCTCTTTTTATTTGACAGACATTAAAAAACACTAAAATACTCACAAATGCCTTTATGATACTTGCAGCTACATGTCAACAGGACCACATTTTAGAGTCATTTTTAACCACAGTCATGTGGTTAAAAAGATATACACTGTTTTTAATCAGCTGTTATCAATTAGTTTAGTAGAGGGATTTAAGATGATCCCGCAGTAAGAAGGCTGAATGACTGAGGGACTTAAGCGTTTTCCAAGAACATAGTAAAATAAAATGATTATTTGAGGCTAAAGACTAAGAACATGCCATGCATATAATCACTCAGGAAGCTTTCACATTAGAGACATCATCGATTTACAACACACACTCAGTAGAGCTACACACAGTTTGGTCCATTCATTTTCCTCTACAGGTAAAACAGCTCTGTCCATCCTTACCAAAAAAATCCCACAGAAAAAGAGACTGACTCAAGCTGGACTGCACTGAGATAATAGCTTTTATGATAATGAATCATTGTGTGTCGTGGCTGCAGTTGTTGCCACATTTGTCACTGTCTCGTTTTGACAAGGCAGAATTGTGTTTGGGGGCGATTAACCTGAAGGAGATGACAGGAAGCTCCGTGTCATTTCCCTTGACAAGATGGCGGCTGACCCCACACCGCTTTAGGTTAAAAATGTATCGGTGCTTTTTTTTAAAGTCCTCTAGGATAAGGGCAAGCAGGACTAACCTTTTAAGATTTTCTGTTTCATAACAGAATTATGATGGAAGCATGCCATGTGGAATTTTCTCATTCCCATCACATCTGACTCATCGCAAATCTTACAGATAGCATCAGTGCTGTCCCACATGCAGGCTTGTATGAAAGAGATGTTATGGCAACATGGCAAATCAAGGACATACTGACCACAAAAAAATAAAGTAGAAAAAAAAAAACATTATTGTGCCACAGGGTGATAGGCTGCTGCAAAGTCTATCTGGAGAAAGACACACAGGCAACGTGGAGAATATGAAAGCTCCCAGTGGAGGTGCTGTCCTTGATTGTTACATGTTTAGTCATCAATTTTTAACTTTGTAAAGAAACCTAATGACCAGTGTTCCAACTTGCTCAAACCTAATCGGATGTGAGGGGAAAATAAACTGAGCAAAATATTAACACGTTCACAGTTAGAAACATTAATATTTTTAAGATTTCAAGTCCATATCATATACCTCTTATAGTGCATTTGTCTTCCTTTAGCCCAAATTGCAACCATATTGCAAAGTTCTAAAAACGTTTGTGTTTTCTGAAAAGAAAGATGTTTAAAAAGGTAACTTATTTTTTAATCTTTCTACATTAGGACATCTTTGAATAAGAGAAAATCTCAGTTAACAAATACTTAGCTCATTTGCATATTTGAGCATACTGTGTTACCATGACAGAGTACTTGGTTCTGTTCACATGTGCACATTAACAGTGATAATATTCACAGTGGACCATTTGGCCTTTTGGGAAAACAGACACCAGTCTTTCTCTCCATTCAGGCTCACAGGAAGAAACTCAAAACCACAGAGTGCATCAGAGACAGGAAGCAAATGGGATGGCAGAGGTGGAGGAAGGAGTATCAAAGAGCAAAACGTCAGATCTTCAAAGATGTACTGTTGTATTAGAGAGATTCAACAGTGTCTTAGTGATATGAAAGACATTTCTCCCTTAACAATACAGATGAAAAGGAAGTTCCTTGCTCAGATACATTTTTTTCTTGAGAATGAAATATGAAGTCATTAAAATGAACATGGAGTTGAATGTGTTACCATATAAGCTGAATCTGACTGAGTAGGTGAGCTTTCACAACAAGTTGCTTTTGCTTAGATTAGCAAAATGCAAAGCAGGCAGCTACGATGTAGGATATAGAAGATTGACTTTACTTTAAATGTTACCCTGCCCCCAGGCTAATCCAGAACTAAGACCAGCATAACCATGTTAACAATCAGAAACCAGCCAGTTATTTATTTTAGAGGTATTGTGTGCATATTAAAATAATACCATCCTTCCATCCTTCCATTTTCTGCCGCTTATCCGAAGTCGGGTCGCGGGGGCAGCTGCCTAAGCAGGGAAACCCAGACTTCCCTCTCCCCGACCAAATTCACCAGCTCATCCGGAGGGATCCCAAGGCGTTCCCAGGCCAGCCAAGAGATGTAGTCCATCCAGCGTGTTCTGGGTCTTCCCCAGGGTCTCTTTCCGGTGGGACGTGCCCGGAACATCTCACCAGGGAGGCGTCCAGGAGGCATCCTGACCAGATGCCCGAGCCATCTCATCTGGCTCCTCTCAATGCGGAGGAGAAGCGACTCTACTCTGAGCCCCTCCTGGATCACCAAGTATCTCACCCTGTCTCTAAGGGATAGCCCGGCCACCCTGCGGAGAAAACTCATTTTTACTGCTTGTATTCACGATCTTGTTCTCTTGGTCACTACCCAAAGCTTGTGACAATAGGTGAGGATGGGATAGTAGATCAACCGGTAAATCGAGAGCTTTGCCTTTTGGCTCAGCTCCTTCTTTACCGTGACAGAACAATGTAGCGTCCGCATCACTGCAGACCGATCCGCCTGTTGATCTCCCACTCCATTCTTCCCTCACTCGGGAACAAGATCGTGAGATACGTGAACTCTTCCACTTGGGGCAGGACCTTATTGCAGACCCAGAGAGAGCACCCCACCCTTTTCCGGCTGAGGACCATGGTCTTTGATTTGGAGGTGCTGATTCTCATCACAGCCACTTCCCACTCGGCTGCGAATCGCTCCAGTGAGAGCTGAAGATTTCGGTCCAAGGAAGCCAACAGAACCACATCATCCACAAAGAGCAGAGACCCAATCCTGAGGCCACCAAACCAGGTCCCCTCAACACCTCGGCTGCGCCTAGAAATTCTGTCCATAAAAGTTATGAACAGAATCGATGACAAAGGGCAGCCTTGGCGGAGTCCAACCTGCACTGGAAACGATTCTGATTTACTGCTGGCAATGCTCCTCCTCAATCCGTGGTTCGACTATGCAACAGACCCTCCACTCCAGCACACCTGAATAGACCTTTCCAAGGAGGCTGAGGAGTGTGATCCCCCTGTAGTTGGAGCACACCCTTCGGTCCCCCTTTTTAAAGAGGGAGACCACCACCCCAGTCTGCCAGTCCAGGAGAACTGTCCCCAATGTCCACGTGATGCTGCATAGGCTTGTCAGCCAAGACAGCCCTACAGCATCCAGAGATGGGAGAGCCAGCAGCAGCTACCCCAGACTCTGCTCCCTCATCAGAAGACGTGTTGGTGGGATTGAGAAGGTCTTCGAAGTTTTCCCTCTACCGCCTCACAACGTCCCGAGTCAAGGTCAGCAGCCCCCCACCCCCACTGTACACAGTGTTGACAGTGTTGACATGTCACATGTCACAAATGCTTTCCCTGTCCGGAAGTCATTCTCCATAGCCTCTCCAAACTCCTCCCATGCCCAAGTTTTTGCCTTAGCGACCGCCGAAGCTGCGTTCTGCTTAGCCCGCCAATACCCATCAGCTGCCTCTGGAGTCCCACTGGCCAAAAAGGCCCGATAGGACTCCTTCTTCAGCTTGACGGCATCCCTTACTGCTGGTGTCGACCAACGAGTTCGGGGGTTACCGCCACGACAGGCACCGACAACCTTACGGCCACAGCTGTGGCTGGCCGCCTCGACAATAGAGGCACGGAACACAGCCCACTCGGACTCAATGTCCCAAGGACATGGTTATAGCTCTGCCGGAGATGGGAGTTGAAACTCTTTGTGACAGGGGACTCCGCCAGGTGTTCCCAGCAGACCCTCACAACATGCTTGGGCCTGCCAGGCCTGACAGGCATCCTCCCCCACCATCTGAGCCAACCCACCACCAGGTGGTGATCAGTTGACAGCTCCGCCCCTCTCTTCACCCCAGTGGGTGCAAAGTCCGCAAGTCCGATGATATGACTACAAAGTTTATCATCGAACTGCGGCCTAGAGTATCCTGGTGAAAAGAGCACATGTGGGCACTCTTATGCCTGAACAAGGTGTTCGTTATTGACAGTCCATGATGAGCACAGAAGTCCAACAACAAAACACCACTCGGATTCAGATCAGGGGGGACTTTCCTCCCATTTCCCACATGAACATTGAAGTCCCCCAGCAGAACCAGGGAGTCCACGGTAGGAGTGCTCTCCAACACCCCCTCCAAGGACTCCAAAAATGGTGGGTACACTGAACTGCTGCTTGGTGCATAAGCACAAACAACAGTCAGGACCCGTCCCCCCACCTGAAGGCGGAGGGAGGCTACCCTTTCATCCATGTTGGATAACCGCCAACATACAGGTGCCAAGTTGGGTGACAATGAGCATGCCCACACCTGCTCAGCGCCTCTCACCGGGAGCAACTCCAGAATGGAGGAGGGTTCAGCCTTTCTCAAGGACAGTGGTTCCAGATCCCAAGCCATGCATCGAGGTGAGTCCAACTATATCTAGCCAGAACCGCTCAACCTCGCACACCAGCTCAGGCTCCTTCCCCACCAGAGAGTTGTCGTTCCACATCCCTAGAGCTAGCTTTTGCAGCTGAGGATCAGACCGCCAGGGTCCCCGCCTCTAGCAGCCGCCCAGCTCACACTGCACCTGACCCCTATGGCCCCTCCTGCAGGTGGTGAGCCCACGGGAGAGGAGGTCCATGTCAACCTTTCTGGCTGAGCCCGACCGGGCCCCATGGGCAAAGGCCTGGCCACCAAGCGCTCACCTCTGTGCCCCACATCCAGTTCTGGCTCCTGAGGGGGGCCCCGGTGAACCACGTCTGGGCAGGGGAAACCCTGGTCCTTGCTTTGTCATCATCATAGGGGTGATTTGAGCCGTACTTTGTCAGGTCTGGTCTCTCCCCTAGACACCTGTTTGCCATGAGTGACCCTACCAGGGGCATGAAGCCCCCGACAACATAGCCACTAGGATCGT
>JBAMHW010000003.1:32085981-32098627 GCA_037177495.1 Rhadinocentrus ornatus
TATTATATTATATTATATTATATTATATTATATTATATTATATTATATTATATTATATTATATTATATTATTATTATATTATATTATATTATATTATATTATATTATATTGAGAGCACAATGTTACCCTGAGAAACAGCTTGATTGTCAGTCTCTTCTGACATGAGAACATCAGCATCATTTGTTGCTTCAACAACTGGAAAAAAGACAAGAGTTTAACGTTAAAGTAAATAAGTGCCTGAAATCCATTCTTACACATTTTCCAACTGTAAAATAAAATAAGTGAAATCATTAAGAACATGTTCTTTTTTACATGAAGTAAATGTTAAGAAAAAAAACTCATTTACTCTTTGGTTTTTTGAGCGATGTCTCATTTTCAGCATAATTTCCGTTCTGCTCCTGGTCTTCATGGCCACGTTTTCTTTTTTTGTCTTTTTTCTTTTTGCCAGTTTCGTCTTTCTCCGGCTCTTGTGTGTCTATTTTTTTGTCACCTTTAGTAGCTTTTCCATTCTTTTGCTGGCGGGCCTCTTTACGCTCCCGTTTGTTTAGCTTCTTCTTCTTTTCCTCCACATCTGCTTCGCCATCCTGCTTTTCAGCTCCATTTGTGCACACTTGAGCTTCATCCATGGTGTCTTTATCTTCTTTTGTCTGGGATGTGGCCTCTGGAGCCTGTAAAATGGTGAATGGGTGATGAAAAACAATTGAGATATTGTAACTTTTTTTTCTTCCAACTGACATTGAAAACCATGAAAAGATATCAGTGTGGCAATGCTTTTAAAATAGTTGTCAATGCTAATAGCAGCAACCCTTCCCGTCTCCACACCCCAAAAGAAAATCCCTATCAGATGTGCAGACAATCATATCAAGCAACTTAATGTAACTTCTGTGCCCAAACTTTTGCATGTTATTGTAATATTTTATCTGTCCCATGCTGAGAGATCAACATTCACAGGCAACAGTAAAACATGAGGAATAACTTACTTGGTCAGCTACAACAAGTATCTGCCACACTTCATCTTGTAGACTGGTGTTTGCTATTTTAAGACTGCTTCTCATCCAGTTCTAACAGGAATGAAACAAACATAAAAACTGATTGGTTTGTGTGTGTACATCTGCATGCTTATGCTTTGCTTCAGGTATCACACATTATTTTTTTTAAAAGGTTAAACTATTTATCCAATGATCAAAACATAAATGCCAACCTGAAACCTGGCTTTCTTCCTCGGTACATTATCATATGTACTGACTTGTCTGAGAACATCTTTTAGCTTTGCACTGACTCCAGGTTTGTTCATGGCCTCGTGGACTCTCTTTAGAAAAAGATACAGAAAAGTCAGAAATACATGTTTTCCATACCCATACACATCCTCACATTAGGTGAGCATTACTTACCTGTATCCACTGCTGCTGTTTCACTTCTCCTTTATTTGCCTTAGCCTCGTAGCCTTTGCCACCATATTTCTGATCTTCACTGATACATTTGTTATGATTTTTGTAATCATTGCCCCTGTGCAACACATATAAATTAAAGTTCAGTCATTACGGATTTGTTACTTACCAAGGCAGGAATAAAAGCAAACACAATAGTAAACAACCTGTCTATAATTACCAGAAATCTTTTCCACAGTCGATGCACGACAGGACCTGGCACCCGCGGCACATGTTCACGTGTTTATCGACCTGAGCTTTTTTCAGGGACTCACCACATGCGTTGCATGTGAAGAACACCATTTTACTTACTATTCTGTAGCGACACCTGCAACTGCAAGTGAACGTGTAAAATTTGAAAAAAAAAAATGGAACTAGCAATAAACAACCTGAAATTGATATAAGTCTCGTACGAAAGAAGGATCGCGACGTTGCCACAATCTAACTTTACCACCAGTTGGGAAATGTTTACAAATAAACATATGACTGGAAATAGATGGTGTTGATTTAAAAATCACAACCTCAGCTTTTAGAATAAACTAATTTTGCTTCAAAATCCAACCTAATGCAAGCGTTTCGTTTAAACTTTTCAACGCAAACGAATCTACATCCACACTAGGAAGCGACAATAAAACCCTTCCGAGAGCAACACCAATCAAAGAATAGTTCCGAGTAGGATTGCAATAGTGCTCTAACGCAGCATGTGAAACAAGGTGGCCTTAAATATGTTGTCTATTTCCATCAATTTGGCTCACCATAACATCTGACATTATTACTTTTTATATTTTTTAATTTACTTTTAATAATTAACAAGATAACCGTTCGCCTTGTTTGCATCATATTAAAGAAGCCTTTAATATGCGATGTACCAGGATGTGACGTATTATTAAAGAGTCGAAAAGTGACCCATCATCCCAATAAGAGATGGCATGATTTGATGTAGGTTTTGGCTTATGTTTTTTGACTAACTTTACTGAGCACATATATTTAATAAGTTTACCTTAGAATGAACATTGTGCTAAACATGTATTTCAATTACTGCTTTTCCTGGTTAGCATTGGATTGTAGTTAGCTCAACAGTTTTCGTGCAATTTTTTGCATGGGCGGTCTGATCGCTCGCGCACTTTGGATTATGCGCGGTGGTTGAGCAATATAAATAAATATAGTACTTTAAACATGTTGTCGGCAAACTAAATCAAACCAGAAGAGAACACATCTACGCTCTTTAGCTGCATATGTGTTAATGGCTCGTGCCTCTTTGACTTTTCTTTTCTTTTTTTTTCATGGAGAAGTTACTGAGTGGTTCATCAGCTGAGTGACCATGGATACCCTGTCCAGCCACAGCTCCTACCTACTACAGCAGCTTCATGAGCAGAGGATTCAGGGGCTGCTCTGTGATTGCATGCTGGTGGTCAAGGGTGTCTGCTTCAAAGCACACAAAAATGTCCTGGCTGCTTTCAGCTGTTATTTCAGGTGCCTTAATCTCTGTGCATGATGAAGATACATTCATATACTGAGGTGTTACAGAGTAACCACGTGTGTAAATAACAACTCTGTTCATTTCAGGTCTTTGTTCCAAAATTCTCCCAGTCAGAAGAATGATGTGTTCAATCTGGTTATCCAAGATGTCGGTGGCATTGGGCAAATATTGGATTACATGTATACTTCCCATCTTGAAATTAACCAAGACAATGTACAAGCGCTTCTGGACATTGCTCAGAGTTTGCAGGTTCCAAATGTGCAGAGCATGTGTAATGCTTTCCTCAAACCTTGTCCCCCACCTGTGGAAATGCCTTCATTTACTCTTCCAGGCATGCTAAGCTCAGAGCATGACTGTCTATTAGGGAGTAGTCTTCCTCATGACGTTGACCTCCACTGTGCCCCTGAACCCCAGAGGCCTGGCTTTTACAGTGACATGGACCATGCTAGAAGGATGCCAATTTCTGTTCCTAACAGCAACTCAAACTTTGACATGCCTAACAGCTCACAGACACCTGCAGAAAAGCTAATTCATGGATATAAGCTTCGCAATTTCAACAGTAAACAATACTTCAAACAAAGTGCAATTCAGACTAGTAGTGCAGCTTTAAACCAAGGCTCAGCCCCTTTAGTGTCAATAGAAGAGCAGCAGTGTCAGCTTTCAATCAACCAGGGTGGCAACAACTCCCATGCGAGTTCAGGAAACGCAGTTCAGCCTAACCCTTCTTGCACATCTATAGCAGTGGAAAAAAACCCTGTTTCCTCTTTGACACCCTCTGATAATTTAAACACCCCTAACTCTGAGTCATATGATTCCATGAGCAACAAACCTATCCGCCCAAAGAAAACTGTGTACTTGAAGAAGTATAACTATCTCCGGTCTCAAAAGACTCTGGAGGAAATGTGTGCTCAATCAGTTACGGAACCAGTGATCAGTTGTCCCAAAGAGAGCCATCAAGGAGATTCTGTGGTGCAATGTGAAGCTCCAGAGGCTCCAGTAGAAGGCAGCACTGCAAGTAGAGAAGAGGCTTCAGAGATACCAGATGTCCATCTTCCCAGTCCTCCTCCAGTTGACCATGAGGAGCAAAATGTGAAGCCTTCTCCAGAGCCTCCACAGCAAACAGGACACAAGCAGTACTGTTGTGAGATTTGTGGGAAGATCTTCAAACACCCGAGCAACTTGGAGCTGCACAAGCGCTCACATACTGGTATGTAATGTTTCATTTTCTTAACAGCCAAGCTGATGTGCAGAAACATGTTTGAATTTAAAGATTCATTGTCAAACATGCTTTTTGGTTTTTGCTGCAGGTGAGAAGCCTTTTCAGTGCAACATTTGTGGGAAAAACTTCTCACAGGTATTTTCTGGTGCATTCTAATTTGGCTGCAATGTATTTTAAAGGTGGGATTATGTTGAACTATGATTGTGTCATTTTTGCCTCACAGGCCGGAAATTTACAGACGCATTTGCGACGACATTCTGGAGAGAAACCGTACATCTGTGAGTTATGTGGTAAAAGGTAATATACCTCTTCTATGCTATTTTCAAGATAATTTCTGTATTTATTTTTTTTTACCCTTTTTTTTTTTACTTTATTTACTTTATATATGATACATTAAAGCAGTATATAGTAATAAGTAGTTTTTTTTCTGTAATAGTTGCTTATTAAGACTTAAGTTTCTTAAGTAATTGATAGAAATTGCCACACTGATTGTCGACAGACTTATTCATTCCAGTTGCTTCCGTTTTTAGTGCAATACAGTATGATATGATGAATGATGTGATGTTGGCTATTAGTACATGTCTCTAATGGTTTCTAGAAGTTAATTACTCAGCTGTATTTTCCAGTTTTACCGCATCAGGGGATGTCCACCGTCACAAAGTGGTTCACACAGGAGAGAAGCCACATCTGTGTGATATATGTGGCCGAGGTATGTGGCAACGTAGGGTTTGTGTCCACATAGTGCCTTTTCTGACAGAAAAGTACTTCCTGTAGGTGTTTTCTGTTTGTTTCTATTATAACGACATCTCACCAGGAAGCTACCTAGACGTTATCTCTACACAGCTGTTTATGGCGGTATCCACCACTGGGGACAGTGTTGATTTCTTTTCGTGAGGTCACAAAGGGAAAGATCTCAGCCTCATACATTTGAGCACACATTCGCTATAAAGTGAGAGAGGTGACAGAATTTTTTCATTTGGGGGCCTCATACACAGACTATGAGCACACATGACTTTTAGAAAACCTTAAGAAAGGGACTTTTGCATAATATGGGACCTTTAAGTTCAAACCAGGAACCATTATAAGTAGGGCTCATGTCTTCTGTGGGATGAACTTCAACTCAGTCTTTTAAAATGAAAATTAAACGATTTTGTCACCATTGTATTATCATCACTGTAAACATTTAGCGTCCGGCTAAATCTACTACCACCAGTGGACTTTTCTGTTCACGTCTGTCTGACATGGCATCAGGATACACAGCAAGAACAAGTTTATTTTCCATCAGACAATTTCTACCCATGCAGAAAGGGGGGTAAAAGCCACCTTGATGTCTCCAACCTCTTTCTCAAAAGCCCAGATGAAGACTTTTGAATGTGCGTTCATAACAACATCAGTGTTTTGAAACAAGATGCTAGGTACAGAACTTTCCTGAAGGCAACCGCATGCGTTCTCTACTTCTTGGAAGCATTATGTGGACACCAAACCACACATAGCGGTCTTTATTACCCACTTGTTAACTAGCATAATTAATATCCACACGAATATAATTGTGTGATTCCTAAAGTGATCCTCTACTTTTGTCTAAAAGTAGTTTTAGCTACAATTTCAATAAGCCAGCTGGAAAAAGCCCATTGTGTGTAAGACAGAGCATTTCCCTGTCTTGTCTTTTGCTCAGGATTTAACAACTTGAGCAATCTCAAGGAGCACAAGAGAACTCATACGACAGACAAAACCTTCACCTGTGACCAGTGTGGAAAGTCCTTCAACACACACAGAAAGCTTTTGAAGCACAAGGCCCGGCATGCTGGGGAAAAACCACACAGCTGTGACACTTGTGGTGAGGAAGAGTCTTCATTTTCTTATAAAGCATGATTAAAATGATAGAATTCTAGTTTACATATGACACATAGATACATAAAATATACATATTTTACAATCTACAAGAGTGCCCAAGTCTAGTCCTTGAGAGCTACTATCCTGCAAATTTTTGATGCATCCCTTCTCCCTCACACCTAAATTATCTCATCTGCATGTCATTTAGCTCTGCAGAAGCCAGGGGGGATAATAGCTCTCGAGAACTGGACTCAGGCACCCCTGGTCTACAGTTAGTATGGATTGTAGCTATTGCCTACACTGGGTTTAACATTTACCATTAATTATTTCATACAGGGAAGTGCTTCATTGGCTCAGGAGATCTGCAGCGTCACATACGATCACACACTGGTGAGAAACCTTATATCTGTAATACCTGCGGAAAGAGCTTCACCCGCTCTGCCATGTTGAGGAGACATAGCAACATGCACTGCAAGGGGCTTCCAGTTGACAGCCCAGTCACGGTCAGCTGTGAGCAGACTCAGAGCTCAGGTGAAGCAGCCTCATTCGCCAAACCTGTCAGCCACAATAAACCACCCTCTGCTGCCACTGAGCAACACTTCTCTACTATAATACCTAGCACGGGGTTAGATAAGTCCTCCCCACCTGCTCCTTCACCACCACAAGTCACATCACATATCGCGACACCACCTCCCAGCATGCAGCTTAGCCCAGCACCGACCCCCCTTCCAGAGCTGCGCTCCCTGGTCCCCCATCACCTCCTGTCATCCAGCCACCAGGAGAGAGGTACTGCTGTACTTGCCACAGACCGCATAAAGCTGGCCAAACTCCATGAGACTGAGGAAGCTGTGTATGGTCCATATGCGGAGAATGGAGATATGTCTGTTGACAGAGACGCAGCAGGGAGACCATACCTGCCTCCCACAGACAATCACTGCAGTTCCATCACAGGTTCCAGCAGACATTACAGGCCCAGCGAAGGCCCGTTTATCTCCAGTGTAACTCTGTGGGGCCTGGCAATGAAAACTCTGCAGAATGACAATGACATGGAGCAGGGAAATATTTAATTAGTTTTAGCAAAGCAGAAGCAAATTATAGAACAAGCGCTTTTACAAATGTTTACTGTTGAAATGGATTTTTACCACCTGGAACTAGATTATTTAAATTGTGGATTGTGGGAGGACACAAGGATGAAATGGTAATAATTTTATTACTTTGATTTATGTGGAGTTGGTACACAAAAAAAATAAGCGCTTCTTAATTTTATTAGTTAATGAGATTTTTTACTTACAGCTGCATTTTAACACGTTGAATTATGCTAATCAGCGATAAATGCTTCTCCTTATGATGTGACTTTGTTAGCAACAGTAGTAAATCTTGAAAGCTTCAGCCATCAGAGAACAGTGCAGCAGTTTTAAATCCTCCATGAATCAGTGCAGGTTATCTTCTTAATGGTCCGATGTGTATGAAATAGTTTGTTTGCTTGTTTCAGTTGAATAAAACAGTTTAAGTAGTTTAACTTTTGATTTACAACTATGTATGTTTAAAATGTTGACACATTTTCATTGTTATTTCAGAAGAATTATATTCATAAAGCAATAAAACAACTATGTTTTAAGTCAGTTTGTTTTAATAAAAAATACCTCTCAATGCAGTTTTTTCTTTTTATTTTCTCTAAATAGGTTCAATGATTTAGCTTTTTCCTGGGTCTGTGCACTGTTAATACAGCTGATCCATATTTGCTTAGATCAACAGCTTTTCATTTTGAATTTCTTAAATCACACTTATGACAACAATGTTTAGAATTTCTTAAATATCTGTAAGTTGTGCCACTGACTGGCGTGTCCATCTGCCCCTTCATTTATGCAATTAAATGAAAGTGCTATATGTATTTTTATTGGCTTGACTGAGCAACTAATACTTATTGTCATGTTGGTGTTGTGCTGCTAAAAGACTGCAGAGGGAGCTAGACACTATATTTCTGTTCATGGCTAAATGTGTTTGAATTGCCAGAAACACCTGATATCCAACCACATCTGTCAGGCTTTTTTCTAAAAAATGAAAATGCTAATTTAAAGCAGCCTTTGGTTTCAGAATAGAAAAGCTATCTATGACTAAATGTATACTATGATGTATACAGTACCATGTAACACGGCGCTTGTCCACTCAGACATTTGGCCATGTGCCTCAAGGTACTACAGTAATTTGTTTTATGGATGCTGTTAGTGAACACAGCTGTCACAAGTGAGAAAAATCCACTACACATCCGGTAAACACTATGCATCAGTAATCATCATGCAACCCCACCGCAGGATGTGAGACATGTAAATAACAGTGCACTAAGCAGACAATAATTTGCTCTTAGATTGGCTGCTGATGATTGGTCATTATTGTCACAACATACAGGCCCTGTTATCCCATGCCTCCTGGATTAGTTGCCTAGCAACACATAGGCTAAGTCTGTTGTCTTGGTGTCTATTCATTCTCCTTCATTACCCTTTACAGTGGTCCTTCAACTATGATGGAGAAGAGAAAAAGGAATTCTGGTAGGAAAGTGCTCTTGACCCTGATGTACATCTTGCTTTCTAAGATGAGTGACAAGCTTGTCTGAGCGAGTGTGTGACAACGAATTCAACGTGAATGCCTCAAAGTTTGCACATTGCACGGTTTTTCATATTACTCATGATATTTGGATGACGGTTTTTCTTTTTTATTTCTTACGTTGAAAAGATATACAAACCATAGCCAGCTTAAGCATGTTCTCACTTTACAGTTATTACTGAAGTGTGAGAGTGTGACGAAATCCCTTCTGTCTTTCTCTTAAATATGACGTCAGTGCCTAAATGTACACTGATACCAAACCTTCCATATTTGATCAAAATACGTCTATTTATTTGATTTGGATTCTATGTATTTAATATTGCATTGCATTGTAAGAGGAATATTTTATTCCATTAATATTAAGGCAAAATTATGTGTACTATATGCAGACATATATATATTTTCTTTCATTTTATTTTTCTATTTTCTTATCCTCCTCGTGTTTTGACCATAGCAGGCTTATCTTTAAAGAGGTCATATTGTGCTTTGGGTTTTTTCCTCCACCTCAAAAGTGTTATATAGCTTCTTCTGCTTGTAAAAGGTCTGCATATTTACAAATGTGGAGTTATTCTCTTACTGTAAACGTGAGAGGTTTAACAATCTGAAATCCTTTGTTTGTAGTCCATGCTCTTCTTCTTTGCATCTACATCAGAGTGAAACCCATTTGCCTAAAGACTGTCCTATGTCTGGTCTCAGATGTTCTTAACAAAAATCGAAGCAACACTCTTTAAGTGCCTCTTTCCACAAGGTCCAGTCGGCTCTTATTGGTCAGCTGATTGCTTATAAATTACAGATTGTTCATTCTTTGTTTGAGGCATGCCAAACTAGCCACTTTGCAGGACTCTAGGCAGTCCGGGAGGAATCGCTTCTGTGGTAGAGAACAGCATCTTTTGTATAGACCTTTAGTTCAAGATCTTTGCAGGCCCCTTTTCAAGCGCAAAGAGCTACATTTTAAAACATACTGACATGAGAAAAAAAATAATTAAAGAACAATATTACTTCCTAATAATGAGCTGGTAGAATAGTAGAAATTCCATCTATTCCGTGCATCTGCTTTATTGTATTTAGGCTTGTAGTGGGTGATTGGCTGAAAAAATCACCAGTCTAGCACAGAGTTAGACAGCCATGTGTGTGTTAAGTTACCATTGAATCCATCATGCATGTTTTTGAACTGTGAAAGGAAACCATAAAACCTATGCAGGTGCTACATCAACAGCCAAACTTCACACAAAGACCCCAGCTAAGGTCTAACTGATGAGGCAACAATGCCATCCAGTGCAACACTAGTCATCTCATACCATCTATCTATTTATTCTGTAGCAGTGTTATAAAAAAAATTAAAACTCACTTCACAATCTCTTAGTTTTCCTTGTTCCAGTTTTTTTTTTTACTTGAATAGTTGATTGAAAACACTTCATTTCTGTGTTTGATATAGAAACAAAAGTGCTTCTCCTATATTCATTTACCACTTTGATGTTAAATCATGTCTCCCCACGACCCCCTCTCCCTGTGCTGCTCCCTCTCTCACCCCATCATGCAAAAGTTAATCCTGATTATGTGTGCCGTCTAACTGGTGCAAAATGAGACACAGCCTAATACCATTTTACGCAGAAACATTTCCAAAGCGTGTCTTTTGTTCCAACATCTAATCACATTTCGTTGCTTTGTGCTGTCACAGGCATATGAGGATAGGTTTAATTAACGAGTGAGTGGGAAATAGATGAATCCACCCTAATTTTGTCGCTAATTTCACTGCAGAGAAAAAGCAGTCAGGCAATAGCTGATTTTTATTCACCTACATTGGTTGTTTATGAAAGATTTTGTTGTTACTAAATGATCCTTGTGTCTCCCATAACTTGCTAAATCAAACCTCTTCATGTACTATTTAATAATCATGTATGCTCTTGCTTTTTCTACCAATTACTGCAACACAGTGGAATTAATATTATTAGTATTATTGAAACTGCAGCAGCTCCAGTAGATGTGGACAAGTTCTGGCAGTGGTTCCACTTGAGCGGTAATTGCTGTGGAGCTGTGGCTTGTTGTGTTGGATGAGATAGATAAGTGGCTGACCTAGTCTCTGTGCTATAATTCCTCACAATATGAAAGAGGCTTAAGCAGAGGAAAAGAATGGCAATTGTTCCCACTCTTGCTCTGCTGTCATCTCTCTGCTGTGTTTCTTACTGTTTTTCTCATCTTCTCAGATGGTACCTGCTTAACCGAAATGTAATGTAATTTATGCAATACAGTAACTAGAAAGGTGCTATTTTCACATGGGTCCATTCAGGTGGTTCATTTAAAATATAGTCTGACCCACACTCTAAAATGTGTTGTAGCATCCTATATGTAGATTCGGTTGGCAATACCAGTCCACATACTGTTCATACACTGGCATGTCCTGCACCTTTCTTACTTCTTATCATGTGCAGCTCTACTTCCTTGCTATCTTGCTCTCTCCTACACACATACATAAACAAAAAACGGCGCTGGCCT
Source organism: Rhadinocentrus ornatus (assembly GCA_037177495.1). Taxonomy (NCBI): domain Eukaryota; kingdom Metazoa; phylum Chordata; class Actinopteri; order Atheriniformes; family Melanotaeniidae; genus Rhadinocentrus; species Rhadinocentrus ornatus. The sequence continues at coordinate 32,097,035 of JBAMHW010000003.1, forward strand.
GTAGCTACTGTACCCAGGTGTTTTCTGACCCAGTCTGCAGCGCACTTTCAGTTTCATGGGATGTGTTTCGACACCTGTCAGTGTGAATGACAGGTTATCCCCCCAAGCTAGGAAGGAAATCAAGCTGTTACAGTGAAGCTCAGGACAAGCCTGAGAGTTGACTTTGCATCTAAATTTGTTGCTGGTTATCTGCATTCCTGCTATATCTGTAACTCTATTCTAAACACCACACTGTGAGGAAACTGAGAAATGATTGGCTACATCTGAGATTCCCCGAGGTGCATGGTGGATATTTGTAGACTGATATGCTCTAGCATGTTGAAAGACATGGCAGCAGCTCTTCATCATGGGTGTTAACATGCCAGGACAAACTCAGAATTGGACTTAGAAGAAATAATGTAATCCTATATTTCTTGAAATAAACCTATAGCCCACTGCATCTTTTCTTGCTGACAGGAAGATGGGAACTCATAATTAACTCATTTCTGCCCTTATACTAAAGCAGTGGTTCCCAACCTGGGGTCAGGGACCCCCTTTGGGGGTCCACCAAAGAATACAGGGGGTCCCAAAGGCTTTGACCATTCAGAGCCATTGTGGTTAAAAATGAAGACCATGTACACATAGGCTACATTCACAATGCAGAGCATAATGCTCAATAAGAATTCTTTTGTGAAATCCGATAAAAAAAAAAAAAAAAGTCCATTCACATTTCCAATTAAATGTGACTTGTATGTGGTCTCCTGTATGAACCTTATGCGCACCAAAAGTGTCCTGGATGCGTAGAAGACACAACGACGTGACAGTGCGTGTGTGTGATGTCTTCGTGTTTGTGGAAGTAAACATAAACGGTAACAGCGAAGTATTTCTCGCCATTTTAAAGTTGTTTTCCAACCATAGCCAGCACATTTTCAGTGGCATCGTTTTAGGTAGGAGATTACAAAAGATGAGAGCCAGATTTGTGACCATGGCTTTTTGTGGAGCAGTGGCAGCATTGTCTGTACAGAGAAACGTGTGGCTACGGAGTCGCAGCCAGGAGTGGTGGGAGAGTGATGGAGTTTTAAAACAATGTCGTGTATGACGTGTAGGTCGGGTTTATGCAACCTGGCCGTTCAGACTGAAGTCGCATGGCAAAAGATCAGATACTTATCGGATTTAGGAGCACATATACAAAGTGGCCTGGGTCGCATTTGAAAAAATCAGATCTGTGTCATTCAGACCGTTATGAAAAGATAAGAAACAGGTCGTATAGGGGCAAAAAAATTGGATTTGGGTCACTTCAACTTGCAGTAGAGAAAAATTGATGTGTATCCATTCAAGTTTTTTTAATCATTTGGATATTTCATTCACATGAGCCCCTTTCCGACTGTAGGAACCTTTTGCAGTTCCTAAAACCTTTTCAGGAACCAGGCCGTTTTTTCGCGCATTCCGACACATAAGAACTAGGGCTACAGACCCTCCGTTCCTATAACCATTTTAGCTCCTGCTTCCGAGGCAGGGTCTTTTCATGGTTCCATCAGAACCCTCATGACGTTGGTGTTTGGTCATCCGTTGCTACGCCCCTTACCGGAGTTCTGCTTATTTACTTCCGCTTCT
>JBAMHW010000003.1:32110567-32129604 GCA_037177495.1 Rhadinocentrus ornatus
TCTGTAAAGTCCTCTGAGACAACTTTGTTGTGATATAGGGCTATACAAATAAACTTGATTTGATTTTGATTTGATTTTTTTTTTGATTTTATGAAATACATTTTAAATGAGGCAGCCACATGTTTATCAGTAAGCTGAATTTTCTCTCAGCTGTTTGTGTATGATTAAATTAACCAAGATGTTTGTGGGCCAGAGCCAAAGAACAAGCAGCTGGTCCAAAGCACCATCTGTACAATGAGGATAACACTATTATAGCTTCAGATGTTTATCTTCTTGTTGTGCTTTGTGTTTGTGTGGGAAGGGAAGCATGTGTGTTATATGAGCATCTCTCCCTGCACACACCATCTTGCTTCCTCACGTTTTCAACACTATTAATGTGACCTTTTCCTTGCTGCACCTTTATGTCCTTCCCTCCGTCTTTACAGGAGAGGAATATTTTCCCAGTGTCTCTGCTGGCCTGAGGGCTCAAACACATGCAGAAAATTCAAATGAAGACTTAAGTATTCTGATTAATTCTGCAGCTCAACAGTGGCACATTTTTTTCCTTTAGTCCGTTGCTCTGTAGCACCAGAAAGAGAAGGAATCTCTGTGCAACTGTGAGCTCACTCTTTTTGCCTCTAGAGTTTAAATGTTACAGCTATGCTATTAGCCCTTATTAAGCCCAACATTAGACTCTGATTTCTGGTCATTGTTTATTTGATGACCCAGTTGAGAAGTCTGCATTGGCCAGTTTCTACCATTGCCCAACAAGTAACTTCCAGCTAGGACATTATGCTACTCAGTATCAGACTCTAGGGAATACTAAAATCGTGAAGTAATCATATTATGTCTGCCATTAAAATAATTCTACATTATAGTATTCTTCATGATGACTACCATGTTGTCTGCTGTGATGGTGTAATTATACGTGCAAAATTACATTTCTTACAGCAAATGCACATGCAGCTCAGCCGTGGTCATGTGAATAAGACTTATTTGTACTGTACAGACACAAAACCTACGTATACATACTTGGAATGTTTTTTTGACTATTGTGTTTTTGACAATTTGTCACTTTATAGATACAACAGGAGCTTTGTGAAAACAAAAACTTAGCATAACAAGAACCATATCATTAGGCCTGTCATGATAACAGATTTTGCTGTGCGATAAATTTTCCCAGAAATTATCTCGATAAGCGATAATATTGCACAAAAAAATAATGTTGGCATTTTGAGACAATTTTCAACCATTATAACGATAATGCCATAATAATGCAAGTACACCCTTTCAAAGATCAATAAACTTTAATTTCAAAAAACATTTTACACTGAAACTGGATAAAATGTTAAATAAAACAAAAGCAATAAATAGAATGAACTCTCAGTTAACAATGAATGGAAACCAAACACATCCAAAAACAATAAGTATGATGGTTAATAAAGTCTTTGTTCTGTAAACAAAATTGCCCTTCAAAAAATATATAATGAAACATTAAACATGAGGCTCAGACAGGAAAAACCGGCAAAACTGCCAGTTTTTACCATTGTATTAATAAAAAAAACTAGAAAGAAATCTACTGTGCATCGTTTGTAAAGCTGAAATATCTCCCCTCATCACTGCGTGTCAGACTGATCTAGGAGCTGCTGCGTTGGAAGCTTTTCCACTTATGCCGGGACACCGGCCCAAAAGTAATGCGGCCCACTGAGAATCCTCCCGAACCTCTCGATTAGCCGGCATTGCTCTTCATGTGTATTTTGTCATAAACGGTAGTATATAGGCTGACTCTATTTGTGTAATGTGCCTGCGCATTACGGGGGTTATTACGGTAGACCAGGAAGTGGGGCTTTGTACTGACGTTGTAGGCTACATGTGTGTGTTTTGCCTACATGTGGGGAGCAGCGATACAATAAATGAGAAAGTGCTCGCAGCTATTTTTCGCGCGACTCACGGCTGATGCGTGAGAGTTGGCAGCCTGTAAAACAAATGCGGCATATCAGTTCGCACATGTGCTTCACCACGGTCTCGTGCTGCAACATGCTGCTGTCAAGTATGACACTAGAGAGATCACTTTGCAAGAAAAAAGAGCACTCATTCAGATACTCTATAGTGAAACCTGTTGTCATACACAGTCTATGGTAAAGTAAGATAGAAAAAAATAAATAAATAATGAAAATTATTGCAGCCGGCAAACTTATCACGCTCATTTTTTCTTACCGTGCAATTAATTGACTTATTGCTTATTGTGACAGACCTATATATCATATAAATATGAAAATGCTATAATTATAGCTGATAAACTATGGGGATGGTATGGTCAAGGTTAAGTAATTAAAAAACACCTTGTATAATAATTACTGCCATGGTGCAGGTGTGTTGAAGCAGGGATACGTGGAAAACCTGCTGGATTGCAGACCTCGTGCAGAACTCTGCACTATCTACTATTAAATTCCATCTTAATTATATTTCTAAATTATCTGTTGAGGAGAAAACAAGTATCTGTAAAGACCTTTACTCTTTATCAGGGGTTTCCATCTAAGAAAAGCCACACCAGTCTTGTTTTTTGCTATTGCAGAATGCGGCAGTCTTAATGTTTAGCTGGTCTGGTGGTCTCCATAACACCACTCTCAGCCCCTAATATACTGTAAGTAGTTTTTTGCTCTGGCCCAGCAAAGAGTTGGTTACAGCTTAGCCCTAGAAAACAAAAACCTAAACCTGCCTTGACAAAAGACTACAAAAGACTGTATGAATGTTTGTGTGTGTTTTAATTGGTCAATGTGTCTTATAGTGCAAGTCATTTAAGTGATCAGCAAGATGAGCAAGGCACTATATAAAGGTAGTCTGTTTACCATTTCTGTGTGCCTCTTAAAGCTGTAATATGGGTTTTCTTCAATGTACAAGGACCTGATGTGCCAACAGAATAGATCTGAAGGGAATTAAAACGTAATAATTTATTTAATAGAATTTATTTGTTGAACAATTAATTCAGTTAAGTGATTCTAACAAGAGTCTAAGATTAAAACAAAAATTTTCTAATGATATTTTTATGACAGATTATTTTATTATAGGATATTATGATACAAGGGCCACACCAATTCATAACTAAACATTGGTGTTGGATGTTTCAGAATTGTCGGATAAATGCAACACCTACAGTTGCAAGGTTGTGAAAGGTTGTGGGTTTTTTTTAACCTAATGCACCAGATGAATCATCTTGAAGGAGAGGCATGTTTGGGACACCGTCTCAAGAATCACTGCAGGTGATAACATGAAAAATCAATGTTTCACCCTCATTAGCAAATCTTCAACAATAAGATCAACAAAGCTCTTTAAAGGGGCCAGTCATAGCCCCATGTTGCCATAGCTATAACCCCTAAACAGATTAGCCCCTTTCCAACTGTAGGAACCTTTTGCAGTTCCTAAACCTTTTCAGGAATCAGGCCGTTTTTTTGCGCATTCCGACATATAGGAACTAGGGCTAAAGACCCTCCGTTCCTATAACCATTTTAGCTCCTGCTCCGAGGCAGGGTCTTTTTGTGGTTCCATCAGAACCCTCATGACATAGGTGTTTGGTCATCCGTTGCTGCGCCCCTTACCGAACTGCGTTCTTAGAACTTCTCTGTCGGAATGCGCCTATAGTGAACTTCAGCAGGCTTGCAATGTATGTAGTTCTCTCAAACTGGTTGCCTCATTACTCTGACATGACCATCATCGAAGCATCTGTAAAACAATGTAAATCCTGGCAGCATACACATACTTCTATATTTATAATAATCATGTAACGATCTAATGCCCTGCAATGAATTTCTTCCCACAGTAAGACACAGGTAAAAAGACACATGTTGGCTTTCTTTACATGCCCCCGGGCATTAAAGATTTTTGTTTGGCCCGCAACATTTACTTTGCTGATGATAAAACCTAGCTTGTATGGCTGATTAGTGGTGTAGATAAGCAGCAAGTTTCTTTAAAGGTTATGTTAACCTTAGTCAAGATGTTGAAGTAGGTTTCCTCGATTGTACTGGATCTCAACAAGAATAAGGCATATTCATATTCAGTTATGCCAGCAGCATTTTGTGCCTGTGTGATCTTGTTTTACTATATCTGCAAAGCCCCAAAACAAAGAAACTACTATACTTGTGGGGTCTGGCTGCTTTGCATGGACTAAAAAGCTAAGCAGAAATTGAAAAGGCTGTTTCAGGGCAGAAAAATGTTTTAGGGATACAAAAATAGTTAGGTAGGTTATGTTTAGGAATTCAGCTGTAACGGTTAATGGTGAAGTGAGAGGCCAAGAATCTGTTATGTCTATGGTATACCCTGACAAAGATAGAATAAACAAGCATGTGTGTGTGTATGTGGGTGGGAATGGGAATGGGGGTTTGTGTGCGTGGAGGCTCTTGGCTTGTTTGGCAAGCTGTCAGTGGCTGGCATATTATGCTCCAAACAGCTGTAAGGTCCCCCTCCTCTCCACCGTTGATCAACTCATGCAGAAGCTGTCCTTTGAGACGTGCCCAAACTCCTAACTGTTTTTGTCATCATGCTTATGCATGCGCGTTTGAGGAAGAGATGGAAAGAAGGAAAAGGAGAGGAAAATCGTACAGTTGCTTGAGCACATGATGCAAATTATAAGCATTGCCAGGCTGTTGAACCATGTTGCACAGGGCAGTTCTACAAGTACAGTATGAGTCTGTGACTCATCAGCATGAGCTAAAGCCTTAATCATGAGTCTGATTTAGGAGTAACGGTGCCCCTCTTAGCCAAAACTCCTATCTGACCCAATGATGTCATCTTCAGGACCTCACTGTTCACCAGTGTTGTTTTCCTTGGGGTAGCCAGAGATATGTGTTTGTGTGCACACCAGATAGCGGGGTACTCCTCACCCCTTAGTCACACATGCTACATCTGTCAAATTATTTTCAGATTTCTGTGATTAAACTTTCAGCTTAAAAAAATAAGTTTTTCAGTTTCAACAAGTAATTGTGGGCTTGAAAAATAACAGATGCTAAATTATTCTATCTGCTGCAACTTAAGGCGGATTTATGGTTCGACATGCACCTCTTCCAGACCTTACGTGCACCCCTGCTACGCAGACGGTTACGCAGAGGTGCTCCATTGTGATTGGTCAGTTTGGGATCACATGTTGCCGGATATCTGCATCTTCTCGCTGAATTTGTGTGGTAACCATCGTTTTTACCGGTGGATTAAGTTGATGGGAGGCTGATCGAATTATTTCTTTGTTTTCTTCCACAAGCTAATAAAGACACTGAACCATACTGGACGCCATTGTTGTTTTGAAACAGAAAATACATGTCAAACTGAAGTGAGCCATCAAAATAACTCCGACCTGGTGAGTTTACCGGCTGATACCACCACTGCTGCCACCTTCAGATTAGGAGGAAAAACTGCAATACAACTCTTAAACGACACGTTCCCCCTACACTCGAGTGCAAGAGCAAACTCTACAGCGTCAGCTACGCCATAGCCGACCACACGCAGAGGCCGTGCAAGCATCAATCCGACTTTACTGTACAGTATAATGGAAAAATGGCATTATAAGTTAACTGATAGCAAATAGTTGCAGTACTAGTGATATTTGTCCTCTTGTCAAAGGTTAACACAGTTTATTAACAGATGTCATTTGGAAATTAAGATTTAAAATCAGTGGTAAATAAAACTAGGTGGTGTTTGCATGCACATCCTGAAACTTCATAAATCATCACATACTCTGAAGTCTTAGTCTTTTGTGCTCCAAACCAGCATTGACAAAAGACCACCCTACTAGGTGTCCTCAGATTTTTAAAGACTCACTAGAGAGCTTTTCTAAATTTCTCAGCCCCCTATCGACGGCTAAAGGCCCATTTAGACCTAATTTTTCCATGTGTGTTTTGCATAGCAATGGTTAAGTCAGTTCCTCCACTGACGAGCCAACATCAGTTTTAGACATCGTTTGGCAGCGGTAATGCATCACTATAAAGTTGTTTTCAACTACCTAACACAAACTAAACATTTACATATAGTCTTTCTTCAAAAGCTTGCACAATTTTTACAGTTGTTGTACTCATCTTTTCCTCTACTTTTTTGGTTCCCTTCCTGATTCTCTTCTTCTTCCCTGGTTTGTTTCTTTTGTTGGTCTCATGTCTGTTGTGTGGGGGCGGAGAACAGGATCCAAACGCAGACGCTGGAATGTGCAAATAGTACAGAGTTTTATTCTGGGAATGACAGGCAAGAGGGGAAGATGTGACCAGCAGGCAGACAGGCAGGCGAACAGACATGCTGACGAGCAGGAAAACAGGCAGGATGACGGGCGGGCAAACAGGCAGGCTGATGGGCAGACTTTCGGGATCTCACTGGGTACATCAACAATCTGGCGATGACTGGAAGGCTGAGCTTGTCTTAAATGCTTGCCGCTTGATTATGGAATGACGAGCAGGTGAAGGTCCTGTTGCCCTGGAAACGGACAAGCCCACCATTGCCAGACGCCAGAGCAGGAACCACAACAATGTCAGCTATTCGGCTCAGCACTGCCCCTGCGATGTCCGGATGGTATTGCTCCGTCTTCTGCGTCAAATGACGGATAGCTAAGCTCCCTAAAAAAATGGACCAAATTACATGCGTAACAGACGCAGAAGACAGACTGTCTGTCCATCTGCGTATCTGTGTTTTGCGTCGAGCATAAATGAGCTTTAAAGTCCCATTTATGTTGCACCAAGTGAACCAAGTCTAGCGGACTATCCTGGTGTGAATGTACCTTAAGCCAGTGATTTGCAGCACTTGATTGCTGAGTATGCTCTTAATAACTACAGAAGCACCTATACGACAAATTAATTACACCCTTCATTTTTTGCAGTATTGCAAAACCAGGACATGACTCTGTTAAATGAAAGCCAGGTAAAACACAGCCGATTAAAGATTTTAAAAACAGCAGCAAAGATTTTTTTTTTTTTTTTTTTGCATCACTTGTATCTTTCTGTTTATTCATCTATTTGTTTTTCTCTCTCCCTCTGTCCTTTTAGATGTCCCATTTTGTGCCACTTCTCCATTGACCTATCACTTTGGTAATCTGTTGAAGTATAGGTTGTAGCAGATCGCCGCACAATGTTCTTAAAAAACATTTGTACAGGGGCAGAAGCACATTAGTAAAAAAAAGGGGAAAAAGTGGAAGGGAGATGCTGAGAGATTGGTGACAGCTGTTGACAGATATCACAAGAGACTTGCCAGGTCAAAGATCTGTTTTTCATCACGAAAATAACTCACCTCCTTATTACAACGGGACGCAAGACTGTTCGGAAAAAAAAACACACACATTTTTTATCCTAAAGGAGATGGTTTGTGGTTTCCATTTAAACTAAAATACTTTTTATGCTGTTGTTTTTGGGCATATAAACTAGAGCACAGGTGGCTTTTATATTTAGTAAATATTCCAGAAACAGAGCATTTCATGGTAATAGTATCTAGATACGCTGTTATTAAACTGCAGATTTTTTTTTCTCAAGTTATATTATGCTAATCCTAAAGATCAGATGCAGGGCCAGCCTAGAAGCTTTTAAATTAATCTAGATCTTCTAAAATAAAACTATTAAAATTACATAATGTCTTTGCTATATTTTATTATAGGTCCTCTAATTTAGCTCGCTGCTACTAGTGATGCAGCACTGCTCTCCTTCATTAAATACAAACATTTCAATGGATAAAATAAGGAAGATTGCAATGAGACTCTGGTGATTTACTCCATTCTGACACCTGGGATTGAAAAATTCACTGAACAGCTTAACACACAGAACATAGTATTATCCTGTCTCTTAATCAGCAGAACATTGTTTTATTAATAAAATATAAAAGTTCAGAATCTGTTTTAGCCATCACTTTAACCTTTACATTAGGCTGCAAGAAAAAGTAGTTTTACATCATATTTACTCACTTTCACTAATTTTACCGTGTATGTTTTATATTATTTTGTTGGTCTTTCCCTTCCACATATTATTAAAGATTAATGTTTATATTTGTTAAGCCTGATCTGATTAACATTTTGGTTATGATGGGATTTTTTAAAAAGCTTGTTAGAGTTGTAGGTTTTAGTCAGAGGTGAACTCCTGGGTTGTATGTAATCTATTCTGACACATCAGGTCTGAACTGGACCTCTGTTTCCCAGTCAGCCCTAAGATGACTCTCTGCCATTTTTGTTACAGAGGGGAAAATGTTAACCTGTCCTTTCCTGTAGTTGGACATGGCTGATCAAACCGGACACAATGCACAGATAGTTCCAGAAAGAGCGCAGGTGTTTAGACACAATACAGGTTAATGTAAGCAAGAGCACACAGAAATAGAAATCTCACACAGACACACAGATTCATGTTATTACACCACTGAATTATTATGACCTTCTAAGATTAAAGGCAAGATAAGTGTATTTGTATAGCACATTTTATGTACAAGACAATACAAAGTGCTTTACATAGAACATTAAAAGCATTACAGTGGGGTGCACAAGAAGCTTTAAAAATGCATAAAATAATATAAAGAGATTAAAATCCTAAAAAAAACATTCAAATAATGAAATTAAAAAATAAAAGCTAACAACAGTCTAGATAAGCTAAAGTTACCTTCCATATTTCATGCATAGGCAAATGAGAAAAGAAGTGTTTTTAACCAGGATTTAAAATAGTTTGTTCCACTTGTTTGCAGCATAACAGCTAAATGCTGCTTCACAATGTTTAGTCTAGACTCTGGTCTGGACTAGCTGGCCTGAGTCTTTGGATCAGAGCCCTGCTATTCTCTGAAGGCATCACAGATATATTCTGGGCCTGAACCATTCTGGGATTTGTAAACGGTCAGATGGGTTTTAAAATCTATTCTGTGACTGACTGGAAAGCAATGTAAAGATGTTAAAATTGGTGAGATGTGTTCAGATTGCTTAGTCCTGGTTAAAACTCTAGCAGCAGCATCTGGATGTGCTGCAGATGTTTAATGCTCTTTTTGAGAAGTCCTGTTAAAAGACCATTATAGTAATACAGCCTGCTGGAGATGAGCACATGAATGAGTTTCTCCTGGTCTTTTGGGAGACAGAACAAATAGTAAACCTTGTAAAAACAAATCTTTTCTATCATCTGTTATGACATAATAATCATCTGAGATTGGTCCACTCTTCCTCTACAATGCAAACATACAACAATAGAACCAGATCCATGTCGGGTATAATCTTCCAGAGGTGGTAATGAGATCTTACAGGGTCAGTTGTCTTACACCAACTCATCTTATTCTTTCTCCCAATTAGCAATATATTTTTACACCAGGCAACATACTTGGTCATTCATCTATAGGAGCTTTTTGACTAGAAGAAAGAGTAATTACACACATCCAAATTTATTCCCTGCTCTAAAGCCCTACAGTTAAATGTACATCATACAGTAAGCTATCACTGTGTACAAGGCAAGATTTTCAACAAGTGTTTCACATTGTCCACCTATTAGTGTGAGTGAAGAGTGGGAATGCAACAACAGGAGCACCAACTTCAGTATTGATGTGTTTGTGTTAATATGTTTACTTCTATTAATTCTTTGAACCAAGACTTTTTGAAAGCATTTACTGACATGTCATTTACACTTTCACATCCACTTTAAATGAAACCTGGCCCACTTCCACAGCCGTTATGGTTTGCTTCGAGCAATGTGAATGCATCACTGCAGATGCCGTGCCGATCCTCCTGTCGATCTCCCGCTCCATCCTTCCCTCACTTGTGAACAAGACCCCGAGATACATGAACTCCTCCATTTGGGGCTCCTCCTAAGCTGAAACCTGCGGTGGGGGAGTTTGCGTGTCCTGAAGATCCTAGGAGCTATGTTTTCATGGGCTTTATGCCCCTGGTAGGGTCACCCATGGATAGCAGGTCTCTAGGGGAAGAACCAGACAAAGCGCGGCCACAGGAGGGGACCCTGGCGGTCTGATCCTCAGCTGCAGAAGCTAGCTCTAGGGACGTGGAACATCACCTCTCTGGTGGGGAAGGGGAGCGAGGTTGAGCGGTTCTGGCTAGACATAGTTGGACTTACCTCAATGCATGGCTTGGGCTCTGGAACCACTGTCCAGGCCAGGCTGCATTGTAGCACAACACTTTGGAAAGCTTGCTGCCTTGTGTTCTGCTCATACTGGACAGACTCTTGTGAAAAATGCTTTACATTTGAATACTAAAGTTACAACAGAAACTCCAAGAATGTAAAAAATTATTGTTGCTTCATTGTTTACTGGCAGTGAAAGAGTTGTTTTCGGTCCTGGCCAATCAGTGAGCCAGATTTAGTTTTGTTTTTTCTCCTTGTTCAGTGGTCATTTCAGGAAAGATCTCCCCCTAGCAAACAGTTGTAACCCAATCAAAACAAGTCCCCCAGACTATCCTGGTGTGAAGGATAGATGGAAGGTAGCTTAGCCCCCCACAAGCTTGCATGCCATCAAAGCAGACGTTTCTAACATCTGTGGAAAATGCTGCTATGACTGGACAAAACTTCTATAAACTTAACTGGTTTTGGCTTTAATCCTACTAATAACCTTCCCGCTTTTATATATTCTTCCCACTGCCATAGGTTAATTGCTATGTACCCAGCTTCATAAGGGCAGTGACTGTCCCTGAGAAAAGAGGTGCCAGGTTCTAGCTATGTTAGCAGACCAAGAATCCACAAAGACCCGTTAGTGACATGTAGGGGACAGAGGAAGGGCACTGTTATAAAACTCAATGGAAATTTACTTCTCGTCAGTCAAGCTTACAGCTGGGTAAAAAAAGAGAGATAGAAGGAGAGGTGAATGCTTGGCACAAAGCGCTCCCTTTGCATCACTTCAAACAGCATGAAGAACTACTGATTTTGTTGCATCTATGGAGAATCATTGTACTCTTTATTTCCCTGCATTATATGTTATGTATTCAGTCAAGTGTACTTTTTTGCTCATATTGCAGCCAAGCTTATTATCACATTTGTGGAAAAAAAAGCTTTCATCTTATGTGGTAAGAATATCATATTAAATAAATTCAGTTCAAGTTGCTTGAAAGTCTAAAAGTAAAATTTGCATGGGAGCAGTTCTTTTTTTTTTTTTTTAGCAGATTCAAGTGATTAAAGAACATTTGCTCCTTTTTTTAATGTCAGTCAAGTTTATCATCATCTTTGTGCAGAAGTTATGCTGAAATGTGCATTTCTCTTTGCTTCACTGTGCTTCCTTTTGTCTGGTCAGTGTTTGTCATTTTGTTTCGTACCCGACTAGCTGGCAAAAAATTGCTCATGTTTACACATTGGCAAGTTGCTGTATTAAGAGCAAGTGAGACACTGTGTGTTTTTTTAGTGCATGCGTGTTAGTGTATGCGTATAAGCCGACCCTAGCTAATGCTTCTGCCTGAATGGAGCGAGTGAGATATTTTTATTCCCTGTTCACATATTTTCATATTGCCTGCTCACATCTCGGCTTTTAAACACACTCATGCAACACAGTTATTCTAATTCAGAGTCACATGTGCAGCCATGCAAATACAAATATGGAAATCAGCTTTAATTATAAATACTGTATTTACACACAAGAATGAAAACGTATGACATTACGATTTCACATTTGGTGGCATTAGTAGAACAACATTGGCTCTTATAGACAAAATGTGTTCTTGGATCTTCATTTAAAGGAAACTTGCAGATTTGTAAAGGAAGGCAAATGAAAACAGTCTTTGTTACCCCACTGAAAAAAGTAGTTTAAGAACAGGGAATTTAACTCTTTTATGGATGTTGTCCATTAAAATGCTATTAAAATACATGGCTGAGAATGGTATATTTGTAAATTAGCCATTTCAGTTAACATTTTAATAAACTGCCACTTACTGTAGAATATCTCTCTCTCTCACACTGGCTAATACTGAGAACAACTGTAAACCGCTACAGTGATGTGGCAAGTGCAAGAAATTTTTTTAAGCACTTTTCATACTGAAAATGTTTAAACTGAAAATGCTAATTTATATTATACCACTCTAATCATTTGTGAGTGTGTGTGTGTGTTTATTTCCTTCCTCTAAAGGCTAAATCTACATGTTTGGTGTAGTTTTATATTTTGTTTAATTCCAAAATATAGTTGCTGATAAGCAGAATGAAAGACATACTCTATGCACCAGTCTCTGCTTTACTCTGTTTCATCCTACGTATTCTTTTTACATTAAGAAAAGAGTGCCCTAGATTTTTTTTCTCTCTCCTATAAGCCCACCAGGGGGACGAGTGAACATCTAAGGTGTTTTTCTCATAAGTTTTTACTATAGTTTCTATGATTAATTCAAAATTATACGCTTCCAGTGGACACTGCGTTCTGGGTAGTAGGTATGATTGGTGGGCAAGCCTGAAGCAAGTGGATAAGTTTCATAATCCTGATCCAGGCTCCGATCTTCCCCAGTGCTTGTTCACATCTTCATTTAAGCCTTTTATCCTGCCATATCTACATTACTCAAAATCATTATCTACATTTTCATTTACTTTAATTTCAATTATTAAGATCCCCAGCAGCTATTCTTCCTGGGGTCTCCTTCATATTACATTACAAATTTTGTTATTTACATAATTTTATACACCATGCACACCCACCCACATACAAAAACACACACACAAACATACACACAAAACAAAATACAACAGCTCAAAAACAAACACCATTTATAGTTATTCATAGAACAATAGCTCTTTTAAACTAATCACTAGACAAACTTCAATATTATCTATACTCTTTCATTATCATGTCTGTTGTGTAAACAAAAAAAGTTTAAGTTTCTTTTGAAAACATTTTCTATTTTTTTCCAGTAACAGAAATCCTGGCAGTTCATTCCGTACAACAATGGCCCGATAAAACACTGCTTGCTGAAACTGGTTCGTAGAGGCAGAGCACACCTCGTTCCGCTGGTTTGTCTCGTGCAATAACTTTGTTGATCAGCAAAAAATGATAATTTCCTGTAAATAACTTCAAGACTTTTTGTTGCTATAATATTACGAATAAATGATAATAAAAAATACTTCAATCTGTATTTCAGTTAACCATGTCAAATTACTGTGCATTGTGGTTAAATTAGTTCTGTATGGACAACCCAAAGCATTTCCCACCCCTTTATTCTGTGCGACTTGCAATTTATGTAAATTATTTTCTTGACCAAACAACTGATGCATAATCTAAATAAGATAATACTAATGATTGAACTAGCCTTTTGGTAAGCAATTGAGGAGTGAATTTGTTTGCAATATCTGATAATTCACATCCTCCGACCCATTTTTTGCAATATATTATTTATCTGGCTGTTCCAAGACATTTTTGTATTCACAATTACACCAAATAAAATTGCTTCTTCTATTTGTTAAATCACTTTCTCTCCTATGGTTAAGTGCAATGTTGGTAACTCCTTAAGAAAATAATTTGATACTTAATATTTAGTTTTACCTGCATTGACAACTAATTTATTCTCAGTAATCCATTGTGTAACTAAATTCAACTCCTTATTGAGTTGAATTTAGCTGGTTAGCTCAATTGGTAAAGCATCAGTCTCCCATGTGGGAGACCAGGGTTCGAATTCCCCAGGGGACGAACTTTAACACCTTCCAGTCGGGTCATTAGGCAATACCCTTAGTGCTACTGCCTATCCATTGTAAGTCGCTTTGGATAAAAGCGTCAGCTAAATGACTAATGTAAATGCAATATTTAACATAGTATTAAGTTGATTTACATTTTTTGCCAATAAACAATATGTTATCTGCAAATATTGCCATGGTTGCATGTTTCAATACAAGTGGAAAATAATTGGTAAATACAGAAAATAAAAGTGGACCTAAACAACTACCTTGGAGCACCCCACAACAGATCTTTTCCACCTCAGAGTAACTACCATTAAAAAACAAACAAACTGTGTACTCACGATTACCAAGATAGCTTTCAATCCATTTAACAGCAGATGGTTCAAATCCATAACAAACTAACTTATTTAATTAAATACTATGATCTAAAACATCAAAGACTACACTTAGGACCAATAATACTGATCCTACCAAATTCTTATCAGTCTCCTGTAGCCAATGATCAGTAATCTAGGCGAGTGCTGTAGTTGTGGAATGACCCACTTTATAAGCATTGTGGTGACTTCAAGCCCACAAAAAAAATCACTGAAAGGCTGAAGTTGGGCATTTCCTCTTTGTCTGACGCGCACATAAAAATCCGCTGAGATCCAAATGATACGTTTTATAAATTTATTGCAAAAAGATAAATTTACCTCAATACAAGGTGTACTAACTTAATCAAAAAGCAAAAGGAAATAAAGCACAGCAATTAACTAAGGTGGCGGTCAACAAAAAAAACAGCGACCCACTCACCCTCCCTATACCTGAAAGCACACACATCACCGGTGTCTTAAGTAAACTAAAGGAACCACAGCCCATTACCATGTGACCAACCTAAACCATAATCACTGTGATAAACTAACACGAAACAAACCAATAGAAAGAAAATACAACATTTAACATTCAAAATATTTATGGCTCCCACAAGCATGGTGATATATTGTGTTTAACCCATTCCACTCAAAATTGTACTTGATCATACACAATTTTTTCCATGATTTTGCTCACTGCCGTTAACAAGTTTATTGGTCTGCTATTGCCACCTGAAAACTGTTCATTATTTTTAATCAAAGGTATCATTTTTGCTGTTTTCCATAGCAAAGGAAAAACACCTTGTTATAACTCACTATCGGGGTATGAGAAGGCGTAACAAAAGAAATGAACTTTGATCAGATGTGAATAAAGGAAGATAGTGGTTTTATTCTTGTGAGGGGAAATGGAGAACAAACAAACGGTGGTAATGATAAATGCTGGGTTTAGCAAAGCTGCTCAAAGACAAAACAAAATAAAACCACAAAAAAGGTGAAGCAGCTCTAATAGCTATGCTTATGTAAACTCAATAAACAATTACAATTAAACTAAACTAGCCCAACACATTCTAGCTAAATAGTACAACTTAGGAGAAGCCAAAAGGGCTTTTACTTAATATCAAAACCAGAAAGAACACAAGTCTATCAGTAAACCAAACAAAAACTACAGCAGGGTTCTCCAATTCGGTGCTACGAGGGCCGCAATCCAGCAGGTTTTTTATGTATCCCTGCTTCAACACACCTGACTCAAATTAATTAGTCATTGTGCGGAATTTGTTTTGTTAGATCCATTTTAATTTGCCAGTTGCAACAGTTGCCGGTGAGTTCACAGTTGCCTCTGGCTTTTATTTCCTGGCTGGTGACATCAGGAGCAGTGATTGAACCAGTGATGATGCATTCAGAAGGGAAGATGCGAAGGTGTGTCCGATCTAGCCAATTCCAAGCAGGCAACAGGGGGCAGACATTTGCATGATGAATGAGCTCCAGGTGGCAGCAATAAGTGGCTTCCATAACACACCTGCTTTTAAACTTAAATTAATGTGAGAAATGGGAAAAGCAATACAATCTGCCACCATCTTTAAAACCTCAATATTGTCTATTCCACAGACTTTATCCTTACGTGCTTGCAGTATTTTCTTCACACTGTCCTCTGTTACAGTTTTAAATTTTGCTGTCATATTATTTTTAATCAATTCATATTAAATGAAATGACTGATTTTTAGTATTTTGTTTTCAAAACATTTGCTCAAATAATTAGCTATCGCTTTTGGTTTAGTAAGGTAAATTCCATATTTTCTTTAGTTTTTCTTCCCATAACTTCATTCAATGTACTTCATACCTTTGCACTATCCTTTCGATTAATTTTTTACATAGTTTCCTAATTTACGGTAGTTATTCCACTGAGCCACATCATTATGTTTTATTGCTTCCACCTTAGCTTGATTCCTTCGCCTCACATAATCTTTGAGCTCTTGATCCAGTCATGGAGTAGAGACACTTCTAACATATTGGTTTGTTATAGAAGCATATTTATCAATAACCTTACTTATCAATTTATTGAAAATGGCCACAGCACAGCTTGGATTCTGTTGCTGCGTAACCTCCGACCAATCAACACTGCTTATTTCTTTCATAAAAATCATTCTCTTTAAACTTTTTGAATGTCCTTTTACAAATAAATTTCTGACCCAATTTAGGTACTTTTATTATTCTTTTAACTGCTATTAAATTATGATCAATGCAGCCAACTGGAATGGAAACTGCCTCTGAGCATAAGTCTATTACCTTTGTAAAAATTAAATCAATAAGAGTTGCTGTATATGTGCCATCTACTTTTGAGTTTACTCTTTTATAACCCTTAACTATTTGAGACAAATTACAAATACTGGCTAAAGAAATGAACTTGCTCTTTAATGTGCAATATGTAGACTTCCAATCTATATTCAAATCTCATTTCCTATTTCACATGCCTTATCCAACATTTCACATAGTTGATCCAAGTACATTACAGTAGCATTCAGTGGTCTGTAACAGCATCCAACAAGGACAGGCCTTACATAAGGTAATTGTAACTGTGGCCATATTACTTCAACTCCTAGTATGGCAAGATCTCTTCTAACTTTAACTGGAATATTGATTTGAAAATAACAAGCTACTCCCCCTCCATGCAAGTTTCTGTCCTGCTTATAAAAATGATAGCTATCTATATTCAATAAAGGACTATTTATAGTTAAATGTGTGTTTCTGATATGGCTAATATCTGTAAATTATACTTCTGTAATAATTCGAAAAGGTCATATTTTTTTTCCCTTAAACTACAAATATTCAAATGTGCTATTTTAAACCCCCTTTTTGTGTGCCCCCAAAATTTTTTTTACCATGTCACTTGTTTAGCCATCATAATACTTTTGTCTTTAATATCTGTCATGAGCTGTCAGCAATACATATATAACATACAAACCATCACTCATCACGTACACACCCACACTCATACCCAAAAAAATATTAAACATTGTAATGAAATTAATAGCAAAATACATCAATGAGTTATTTTAAACCCAATATTGCAGTCCAGTTTATCAGTTATCACATGTACTTAAAGATTATTCTGCCTAATTACTTACAAACCAACTTAAATTATTGTCTTTACATAAGCTTCTGCTGCACAGCACACTGTACATTTTTTTTAGTGTTCCCTCAAAATTTTATTATTAGCATCACTGGATGAATTATACCATGCCTCACCCCTGCGTCCTTCAGTTTACTCCTTATGTCTCGAAATGCTGCACATTCTTTGGCCATATCTGTGGTGAGATCTGGTAAAATCCCTAGCTTCATCCCTCATACTTGTAGTGCACCTTCCTTCTTGTCAAATTTTAGAATCTCCTCCCTCGTTAACTTGCAGAGACGTACGATCATAGCTCGATCAGCATCTGTCCGTACCGATCCTATCCTACGAGCCATCCCCATCTGTGGCTCGCACAGCAGTTAATCTTGAAATAACTTCTTAAACAAGGCGGACATGGTTGGATTCCCCTTTTCAATGTCGTTCTTCAGGCCAAATACCCGCGTGTTTGCATTTCAAGTCCCTCGGTTTCATGTTTAAGCGCCTCATTGGCCTTAATTAGCCCATCACACACAGTCTCCAGCTTTATCACACGTGAATCCAGGTTCGACATTGTTTTGTCAACTTTATCAAGCCTTCGTGCACACACAGATATTTCTTTTGTAAGATCATTCAGCTTATCCACCACCACATTCAACTCCTCTCTCATTATAGTACGTATAAGGGCCAAGAGTTCCTGCATGTTGTACTCCACACCTGCCATGTTACTTGCTCCCACTTGTTGAGACACCTCTTTGCCTTGTTTCAACTGCACTTTGGACATCTTGGGAGGCATCACACAGCATAAAGTCTCTTAGATGTGGCAAGCATGTACTAGATCAACTTATTCTGTCAATTAGGATACACAATGCTCCATATTTGTAGACAAATTGTCAGAGCCCAGCGTCCTTACTTCTACCCAACTCCTCCGCATGCTCACATCTGACCTACATCTGACCATTGTTGCAGATAAAATCAGCTGTCGGATTTTTCTTCAGTGTAAAACTATAAAATGTTCAACTGCTTTGAAAATCATGTCGTGATTTTTCACAAGTGAATAATTTTCAGTGCCATGCAATGGAGAAGAAGGCAAAATGAGACTTTTCATAGCTTTGTTTACACTGCACTCCTCTTCCCTGTAACCGTCTCTCCCCGCTCCCCTCTCTTTCTCCCTCTCTCTATCTCGTGTTTCCCGAGGAGCCCAGCTGGGAGAGGCAGATAAACACACGGGGGCATGGGGCTTAGCATCCACCCTCCTTTCACAATGCTACGCTCTCCTGTTCAAAGGCCCCCACCAGAAATGAGAGGGGCTAAACCCGAGCCGAAAATCACAGGCAGAGGAAGCAGCAGCGGGAGAGAATATACAGACATACAGAAAGAGAGATGTTTATCTGCAGCTGTCTGTGATAATTAGTATTTATCTCTCACTTTTCTGGTCACTTTTCTTTATTGTTTAGATAAGCACAGTCTGAATGTAAAGACTGTATGCATTCTTTTAGTTCTATTGATAAGCATGTTTTGGAGTTGTTTCCAGCTGAGGCTGCAGCTGTGCACTTAGGTAGGTAAACAGCATTCAGCCATCACCTGAGGCCCAAAGCTGCATGAAAAAAGCATAAATTGTATAAAGAGTCCACTGTCTGTCATACAGCATTTGGCTTTCACCTCAGCTGACCTAATTGGACAAAACATATTGTCCAATGTCACTGATATTAGCTCGGCAAGGCTTAAATATTTTGCAGTTTGCAGTTGTAGTTCACACCCTTAGTGTGAATGCTCAGTCGAACTCTGGTGCAGATACAAATCTTGTAACTACATGATGTTGTTTAGGCGGTTTGGTATACTTCAGTTAAGTACAGTGTGAAAGCAAACCAAAGCAAAGGAAGATGCAAAATTTTTGCAAATTCCCCACCCAATCAAACCATGTTCCCTGGACTATCCTGCTATGAATGTGACCTTACAATATACTCTTAAACAAACCATCCATCCATCCATTTTCTGTACCGCTTGTTCCCATTAGGGGTCGCGGGGTGAGCTGGAGCCTATCCCAGC
>JBAMHW010000003.1:32158490-32189232 GCA_037177495.1 Rhadinocentrus ornatus
ATCTAGAGGAGATCTGTGTGGAGGAGTGGGCCAAAATCCCTCCTGCAGTGTGTGCAGACCTGGTGAAAAACTACAGGGAACATTTGACCTCTGTAACTGCAAACAAAGGCTACTGTACCAAAAATTAACATAGATTTTCTCAGGTGTTCAAATACTTATTTGCACCTCTATCATACAAATAAATTGTTACAAAATTATACATTGTGATTTCAGTTTTTTTTTAGATTATGTCTCTCACAGTGGACATGCACCTACGATGAAAATTTTAGACTCCTCCATGTTTCTAAGTGGGAGAACTTGCAAAATAGCAGGGTGTTCAAATACTTATTTTCCTCACTGTATATGTTGTAAATGTCATACCGATATACAAGAATTGTCTCTTGTTTTCTGTACATTACAGTACATTACAGTACAGTTTCCAGCAAAATGGGGTAGTTTTAAAACGCTTAACATTATATGTATTTAATATATTTCTCACCCGTATAATCCATAGAGCTAGAAACTTACACAACGTTCATTTCTTTGTCATTTCAGATAAAGGTGCTGATCCGCAAGTTCATTTCAAAACAAGAAACCATCAGCTTAGTGGTGGTTCCGTGCAACGTGGACATAGCAACAACAGAGGCTTTGAAGATGGCACAGGAGGTGGATTCTGATGGAGAGAGGACTTTGGGTATATAAAAGCGATCTTTGTAAAACACCCATCCAGCTCCTATAAGTCAGTCAATCAGCTCTTTGGTCTTCCTCTCTCTCTTTCAGGAATCTTGACCAAGCCTGACCTGGTGGACAAAGGCACAGAAGAGACAATGGTTGAAATTTTGCAGAATAAGGTCATCCCCCTAAAGAAGGGCTACATGATTGTCAGGTGTAGGGGTCAGAAGGAGATCACAGAGAAGGTGTCTCTCACTGAAGCCATAGAGAAAGAGAGAGCCTTCTTTAAAGATCACCCACATTTCCAGTAAGTTTATTATTTTAGAGATTTGTGCAAAGCTGGCAGTGTGAGAGGCTTCAGTATGACATGAAGTCTGTAACTTTTTATGCTGCAGGTCGCTTTATTATGAAGGCCAGGCAACTGTTCCCAAACTGGCAGAAAAACTCACCCTGGAGCTGGTGCATCACATCCAGGTGGCTTTTTCTTTTTTTGGCACTTTTATAGCTTGTTAATGTCTAAAGATTTGATTTGGGTTTTTTTACACAAACTATTTTCCCAAATCTCTCTATGTGATTTGTAGAAATCTCTGCCTCACCTGGAAGAACAGATAGAAACAAAGCTAAAACAGACTCAGGAACAGCTCGACAAATTAGGAAGCGGACCCCCATCGGAGCCCACCGAGAGACTTGGTTTTCTCATTGATGTAAGCTTTCTAGCTTGCACTTTTAACATATTCTAATCAAAAGTCTAACCAATAATATTTTAGCTTCGGAAAAAATAATAATTAAATGTCTTTTTCCTCTTGTTTTTACCTGAACCTGCTTTATCTTAAGAGAGTGACAGGATTTACACAGGATGCCATCTATCTCACCAAAGGGGAGGAGCTAAGATGTGGATTCAAGTCCAAAATCTTCTCTAAACTCAGACAAGAATTTGCAGTTTGGAAGGCAGTCATAGATAAATCTGGAACAAACTGTAAGTGACTTCACAACCTCAACATTGTACTCACTGTAGTACAATTTCTTTGCCCTGTGCCCCCTAAACCAGGGGTGTCAATATGTGTTTTAGTTCAGGGGCCACATTCAGTGCAGCTTGATCTCCAGTGGGCTGGACCAGTGAAAATAACGTCATAACCTACGAATAATAAAAACCACATTTTTTTCATTTCTTTTAGTACAATGAAGTACATGTTTACATTTCATTAACTATTCTTTCATAAATCATTATAAATCTGAAATTTCTTGAGAAAAATAAATGCAGTTTCAACCATATTTTACCTCGGTAAATATGAATTTGATTTATTTACAGTTTTAATTTTCTATATTATGTTGATATTTTTATTATAGGTATTTTGTATATAAAAATATCAGATATGATAATTATTCAGATTTTTATAAAAAATAAAATGTATACATTTTTTATTTGAAATTTATTAAAATAATAAATTTAGTATATTTTTTTAAATGATTTTAATAACTTAATATGTATTGAATATATTTTGTACTTTACTATATACATTATATTTCCATTTTATTTCTAGCTATATAAACTTTTTTTTATTTTATTTGACACAATTACACATTCACTACAACTTACAGATCACAATGGATCTACAAAAATTTTTTATCCCAGCTATCTGGAACCAAAAAACAGTTTTTCACATCAGAGTAACTTTTTAAGATCTAGAAGTTATTTTAAATGTATCCTGACCATCTAAACTGACTCACCTCATCATACAAACTTAAGTCAGATTTAAGAAGTAAAGATATAAAAGATAGAACAAGCTATCGCTCTGTTTTAATTTCTCATGTAACCCCTGGAGCAGGGGTGCCCAAGTCCGGTCCTCGAGATCTACTATCCTGCAACCTTCTCCAACACGCCTGAATCAAATGACTGGCTCGTTACCAGGCCTCTGCAGAGCTGAATGACATGCAGATGACATTTGATTCAGGTGTGTTAGAAAAGGGTTGCATCTAAAAGTTGCAGGATGGTAGATCTCGAGGACCTGCCATGGAGTGTCTCCAAGTACCGCGGGGGTTATGTGTACCCCCATTTTAGAAACCCTGGTCTAATGCATCAAGCAATTCTTCAACATTTGGCATTTTTTTATAAATAATTTGCAGTCAGCTGGAACATTGAGAGAGAGGTGGCTCAGTATGAACGCAAGTACAGAGGAAAAGAACTGCCAGGCTTCATCAATTACAAGACCTTTGAGGCCATGATCCAGGAGCAAATCAAACAGCTGGAAGAGCCTGCTGTCCAGAAGCTCAAGGGGGTGACAGGCATGTTGCTTCTTATAATACAAGATGAAGCTATCAAGTAATTAGATTAATGCAGTGGTTCTCTAACTTTTTCTACCGTGCCCCCCTTTGACCCCCTTTACATACACAGAGCGAAGGAATTTATTAAGAAAGACATTTACAGTTAAACCAAGAGCAAGATATCTGCCCTCCCTCATCCCAGTTACCTGTTTCTACATATCTCACTCTTTCTTTTCTCCCTTGGTAGCTTCAGTAAAATTCTGATCTCTATTCTGTGGTTCTTTTTCTTCTTTTTTTTTTTTTTTGGCGTTTGACAAAAATGAACTGTCACAAAGTGGTCTGGAGTGTGGACCAGACTGTTTTCAAGAGCCAAAGTTGTCAAAACATTAGTTTGTCTGTTACATTTTCCTAATCCAAAACCTTTCATGTTGCCCCGCCCCCCAGTTTGAGAACCACTGGATTAATGCTGTACTTCAGTTTTAACCATTCAGTTGCAACATACTGCTGCTAGATTTAGCACCGCACAGAGAAATATTGGGGACAGACTGTCAGTTACTGCTATTTATATGTTGATGTGTGAGAGAATTAGAAGTTTGTTAAATCAACTGCAGCCTTGATCATATTCAAAACCAGCCACACTTCATATAGTGTAGTTGCCAGATATTGTGTTGTTGTTTGTTCTTTGATATTTCTGTTTGTGTCAGATGTTTAAAAAAATCATGTATATTTTTAGAAATTGTGAAGAAAGAACTGCTTGTGTTGGCACAGAGCAGCTTGGTCGGGCTGCCTAATCTCATCAGGATGGCCAAGGTATTGTTTTACTTTGTTTTCCATTTGTTGTTTTTTTTGTTTGTTTGTTCTTTTGGCAGACCTGACTTGTAAATACAGAATTCGCTATACATTCATAAAATAATACAAGGGAACCAGATTTGTTTCCTTTTAAGTTTAATCTGAGAGAAAAAAAAAAGGAAAAACCAAACAAACAAAAGAAATGTCTTGATGTTACACAGACGACAATAATCACATCACTGACCCTGTTTCTAATACATTCTGTTAAAATTATGGTGCTTACATCTGTAGCATGCATGATAGTCGTTTAATATTTTATTTTATGTTAAACATAGTTAGATTAATGAGTTACACCCTCCTTAGCATCACATCCAAAGCCATAATCATATCCCTATCATTTAGAAGAGAATAGAAGCACGCTTCACTGTTTGATTATTGTGTTATGTAGCGAGTATGCAACGTTGTTTATTATATAGAGCAGCTTTTGCAAAATTTTCATTTCCATAATCAGAGCAGCTCCCAGCACAGCCAGCCATCTTCATCAGCACCCCCCAACAGACTTATATGTAGATTAAACTCTCCACCACAGACATATAGAAGATATGCAGCATCTTGCTTTAAAGGTTTTTCAGGAAGTAGAGGCTGTTCTGCCCCTTCTGCAGACACCCTCCGTGCAACATTTCCTATTTGGTGAATCTCTGAAGATTTGTAAACCTTTACCACATCCTCCTCCTGTCCACGGATGTGGCTTGTGACAGTGTTTGCTTCTTTGCCAGTATGAGAGTAGGCACGATGGCACAAGCAAATGGTGCCTTCTACAATACCAACCCGAGAATGAGAAGCAAGCTGTAGGTCTTTCGAGGTGTTCACCTGCTTACTTATATGATTCAGTAACATTTTCTCCTAGACGTTTATGTTGTGAAGCCTTAGAACAACTAGACTGAACTCAGTAGCATAACAAGGCTGGATGTCTTTCACAGCATGGTAACCTTCTCCTAACTCAGGCTAAGGATAAAAGGATGCTGTAGAATTTCACATAGCTGTTCCACATAAACCTTTAGGACCTGCAGCTTTGTTCTGGTTAAAACTCTCCCGTTGTCTCTTCACATGACTACTGTTGACAGGCTGGATGGGGAGGTAGAGGAAATCTCTGTGTGATGGAGTATGCGATGGAATATTGTTCAAGTTTCTCTCTCACATCAAATATGTCTTTTTGTTTCCCTGTTTTCTTTAGGTCTGTAAAATACTGTTTACAAAACAGTATTTAATTCAGAGTAAGGAATATTGCTCTTCATATAAACTAACCTAATAGGATTTAGATCCAGACTTATAACTGGATGTCAATAATCCATTTTTTCTCCCGAACCACTGGTTCCAAACCTATTTTCCTTAAGGACCCCCTTCATGCAAATACTAAAAAAGCACGGACCCCCTGCCCCACCCCATGCTTGGTTTTATGCTTTCAAAAGAGAGATTTTCAATAATAATGCATTCTGGCTGAGTCCTATACTTTGATAAAGCCAAAATTAAATTAACATATAGCCTTACTTTTTTTTTCTTAAAATATGGACAATGTGTGGATATTGATCACACGTTCAAAGCCTCGGGGACCCAAGGTTGGGAACCACTTTCCTAAACTCTTATTTTGTCCTGTTGAATTTATGATTCAAGATGTTATTTTACTAAAAGACCCAAGGACTGAGAACCTTGTTTTCTCTCACTTTGTAAAGCATTTTGCTATAAAATGGATTGGTTACCTTCTGATTTTTATCATTCTTGCAACATTAGTTAACAAATACATTGACTTGAGGGGACAAATAAAAGACTCAATCAAAGCTTTGCCAAAATACCCCTACAGATGTTCAAACATTTTAGTGATTAATGAGCAAGAGGAAGAGTAGTGTCACCTGCAGCAGCTAAAATACACACTTATCTGCACTAATGCAAGCCTTCTTTTTATTATGTTATATTTCTGCCAAAACATAGTTAAGATCTGGAATGTTAAACACTTGTTTGAGAAAAAAGAAAAAAATATTAAATGGCATCTTTTTGCATTTGTGGTTGGGCTAACCCTCCCCCAGAAGGGATCTGCAACCAGCTTGAATGTTAAACATGTTTAACATGTAAAAAGTATTTTTGAACAGGAAAATTCGTCAAGAACAACAAATTGTTTTAAATATTGTAAATTATGTACATATAACTCAGGGGTCTCGACAATTCCAATTACAGTGTTTCTGAATACAGTCTTCCTAATAAAGACTTGACATGCATGCTTTCTGTGATTTAGATGAAGATTGAAGCCATCCGAAATGAGAGGGAAATCGTGGCAGAATTCCTACTGAGAACTCAGTTCAAGATGGAGATGATTGTTTACACCCAGGATGGAAGATACAGCAAGAAACTGGGGAAGAGAAAGAGAGAAGAAATCACCACCACTCATTTTCTTAACAACGAGAGTGGGGCCAACCTGAAAGAGATGATGAAACACCTCAAATCCTATTATCAAGTATGTGTCTTTGACAGCTATCAGCTGAAAAAAAGTAAATACCTTCCTTTCTCTATTTTTAAAATAGTAAAAATGTTTTAAAAGTCTAATATTAATTATCTTAAATTACCATCCAGGTAGACAAATCTTATATTTAAATGTGAAGCAGTAAGTTTTTCAGGCATATCAGCTTTAAGCACAATTTTTTGAGAGGATCAAGTGTTTTATTCCAAAGAACTCAAGGCAGTCATTTTAATAGCATAATTTTTTTCTGTATACATCAATTTAAAAAACAAAACTTGAAACAATGACAGATCATTTATTTAGCTGTTTTAAGGTGTTTTAAAAAAAATTTATGATTAAATTGGAAAAGGTTTGAAAGTAGTATAATTTAGTTGTCACCTAAAAATTTAATTTAAAAAGCATTACAAAACATTTTAATGTTATAACTCTCTAAAAACCTATAATTAAAACATATTTCCTCCAGCCTAAACTAAACTTAGGCATATCGCTGTGTACACTGGTTTGTTTGTGATTTTTCTTATGCCCCTACTTTACTGTCAGATTGCAGGCCAACGTCTGGCCGACCAGATCCCCCTGGTGATCCACTACCAGATGCTGCAGGAGTCTGCCATCCAGCTGCAGAGAGAAATGCTGCAGATGCTTCAGGACAAGGAGAAAATGGAGTCCCTGCTTCAAGAGGATGGGAGCATAAAAGAGAAGAGACTCCACCAGCAGATGGCCATTGAGCGCCTGTCAAAGGCACGCATTCTTTTAAGTGAATTTAGCATGAACATATACGACTTTAGCACAACAGATGTGCTGTGAAAACAGTAATCTCTGTGGTTACCAAGGAGACATTTAACATAAGCCAAGAGCTAACATTAAGACTTTGTCAACTTTGCTTGAGCATTACGTTACAAGTGGTTGTCTGATACTGCAGATATACACACAATATAAATAGCCTGTTTGAATTTATTGCCATTTCTGTCAAATGTTTTCTGCTGGATTTTTTTTCCTTGAGTGCAGGGCCATGCTATGTGTTATGTAATTTGAAACCAGTTGTTTTCTTCCCCCCAGGTTTAATAAACAAGAAGTATATAAATCAAACTAAGCTGAAATCTATCTTCAGTCTCTTCCACTCTCGATACCTAGTTTCTTTCAAACTTTCCAGTCTGAAGCTAAAACATAGTTACTTGAGAAAGTATCTAACCACTTCACTTTTCTTAGTTTTGTAGATTCCTAATGATAAAATGCATGTTTTCTTAAACCATGAAAACAAAGCTAAAGCTTTCTTAAAATGTTTGTCATTGATCAACAATTTAAAAGTGTAACACAAAATTTCTCAAACTATGCAAATTGTGGATAGTACATCATGTTTGCTTCACTAATCCAACAAATGAATTAGTATAAATATTTTTTCAAGTAACAAAACATGTGAGAGCCCAAAAATCATAACACGGCAGGAGGAAAATCAAACCATAAAACTTGAGACCAATGCAGTCAAACCGTGGAGGAAGATAAGTAGAGAAGCTCAGTGTCTTTAACAACTGTGGAAAAATATATCTGCTTATCTAACCAAACAAACTAAATAACTTATAAAGATCTTTGGTGACTGTAATGGCTGCATCTACAGCCACACATTTAAAGACGGTAACCCCATACGCCACCTGGGAAAAGTTAAATATCTCACCACCATTGACCTTTCTAAGGGCTACTGGCAGGGGCCTCTCAGCAAGCAGTCTTGTGAGCTAACAGCTTTCTGTTCACTATGGGGCCTGTATGAATTTACTGTACTGCCATTTGGTTTGCATGGAGCCCCGGCCACCTTCCAGAGACTGATGGACCAGGTCCTGGATGGTCTTGCTGACTGTGCCTGTGCATATCTTGATGACGTTGTCATTTTTAGTGACTGTTGGGAGACACCTGCTCGACTCAGAGTAAACCCAGCAAAATGTGTCCTGGCCCGAGCAGAGACACAGTACCTTGGTTTCAACATTGGAGGTGGGGTCATTAAACCGCAAGTTGACAAGGTCAAAGCGATTGAATCCTGTCCGACAGATCAAGAAGCAGCTAAGATCTTTTCTAGGAATGGCTGGCTTCTACCACCGCTTCATTCTGAACTTCTCAGCGAGAGCTGCTGCCCTGACGGATATGACAGGCAACCGGCACCCTCACCTGGTGAAGTGGACTGCAGAGGCAGTGGCTGCGTTCCAGGACATCAAGCAATCGCTAAGTAAGGATCCAGCTTTGCACAGTCCAGATTTTGAAAAGGATTTTATCCTGCAAACTGATGCCTCTGAGATGGGTGTGGGGGCTGTGCTTCTGCTGGGATTGCCAGGGGACCTACATCCTGTTGCGTACATTAGTCGCAAGTTGTTTCCTAGAAGAAGAGCGTTAAGCCGCAGTGGAGAAGGAAGCTTTGGCTATCAAGTGGGCTCTGGACTCATTCAAGTACTACCTGCTGGGGAGGGAGTTCATCTTGCAGACGGACCTTAAAGTTTTGAAGAGGGTGTGTGTGTAATGGCTGCACCTACAGCCACACATTTAAAGGCAGTAACCCATACACCTACACATTTCAGTTATGTTAGTTTATAACTTAACACTAGTTTGTTTCCAGTTTTGGTTTAAACATGGTTAAAATGCTTTAGTTCTTTTTGTCAGTGCGCACATTAAGACACTATAGTATTTTCCCCTTTTGTTAAACAAGTTAAACATGTATTCTTTTCTTTTACTGGTGCTGGGGGAGCCATGTAAAAGCTTAGGGGCAGAAGTAAACACAACTGTCGAAGACCAGGAACAGGAATTGCCATGGGCCTGCACCAAGCCTTCCAGAGGGGAGAGGATTTGCTCCATATTCCCTAAATATTTAGATTTGTATTGGATTTTGAGTAGATTAATTTCTTGTTTCATATTTGGTAATTCTTTTTGTTTAAGTAATAAATACACTAACTGTTAGGTTCTGTTTCTTTGTTTAGATTATTTGTTAACCCCTTTGTGTTTAGACTGGTCTGATCAGCCAGTATTTAAGTTCCCCTTTGTTTTATGTTTGTTAGGTCAGTTTGGTTCTTGTGTTTGTTTTTTTGAGTTTTTCTGAGTTATTGTTACACCTTTTGTATTAGTTGTGTTCATTTGACCTCTTTTAAGGGCCCGAAATGTTTTGTCAGTATTTTTTTGGGGGGTAAATAAAACCTGTTCTTTTTTCCTTGTCCTTCGGCAGCCAGGTCCCTTACAGTGACCCAGGAGACAGCAGGGAATGAAAGGGCTTCAGAAGTCTTGCAGAGATCACCTGCTGAAAGAGCAACCATCAGTAAAACTCCATCCATTGAGATTCAATGTTGAGATTAATCCTCTCTGAAGGAGACACATTACAACTAGCCTCGACTCATTTGAATGACACCACTGCTATGGTGTAGCGTGGTGATGGCAGCCTCATGAAATTGGGCCGCTTCCCTGCAAAGAATAAAGGACAGGGAGCCTGGAGAAAACCAATGGATCTTCAACTTTGCCTTTATTTCTATAGCACTTTTCAAGCAGAGATGCAACTCGGGATGTCTTATAGAACAGCACAAGACTTTAAAAGACAGAATAGAAGGAAGAAAACCTTTTCCAGATACAGAGACCTGAGACTCGTGCATCTGATTATCATTCAGCTCAATGAAACAACAAAGAAGTCATGATGTTGCTGATGGCTTCAAAAGTTCTGGACAGAAATATACAATATAATAGTCTGCACAAGTCTGTGTAAATGATCCATTAATTTAAATCAAGTGTCAACCTTTAAACCTTCCAGGACAGTGGTTCTTGAGTTAGACATCCCTCATTTAGGGACTTCTAAAAACAAATCTGCTTTAAAAAGAAAACTTAACAAGTTAAGTTTGCTCATCATTTTGAGGAAATGATACTCAAAGGAAAACAATGAAACTAAAAACTTGGGGGGGGGGCTAACTATGCATTTTATTTCATCAATAATACTCCCCATTACCGCTGCAACACATCACCGCCACACACGAACACACACAAGCTGAAGTAAGCAGATCAGATATTTCCTCATCATCATGCAGCTCAGTGCATTGCAAGAAAAACGAAACTTATCAGACTGGGCAACCAGGTCTGCCTGGTTCAGATCACAGTATTCATCTGATAGACTACAGTCACACACGGCTCTGAAGGTTTTCTGTTTTCAGGAGACAACCATTCACCATGAACACTCTGAACCAGCAGTACGAGGAGAAGGTGCGTCCCTGCATTGACCTGATTGACTCCCTCCGCTCTCTGGGTGTGGAGAAGGACCTGGCGCTGCCTGCTATAGCCGTGATAGGGGACCAAAGCTCGGGGAAGAGCTCGGTGCTGGAGGCGCTCTCAGGGGTGGCTCTGCCAAGAGGAAGTGGTGAGATTATTATCCCGTAATTTTTTTCTTTTAAAAGAAAAAACACTACACCCAACAAAATAGTGTCTTTAAGTGTAACGATAAACATTCAGATAAAAGAATACTTTATAATAATTATAAAGAAGACATTTATAAAGACAGGTGCTCTGTCCTGTCAATGTCACTCAGGTGCTTCATCACAATGCAAATTATCTTTCTTATAACTTTTACTGTTAACTGGAAAGAAAAAAGTTAGCTTCAGACAAAGACATGTAAACCAGTCATAACTGTTTATATATGACCGCACACACTTTCTGACTAATTCTCTTTAAACTTGGTTTTGGTTTGCGATCAGCTGTACCGATAAGAGTTGATTTAAGGTGACCGCAGCAACAATCATCCTGACCAGATGGGGTGCTGAATACGAATAATGGAGTTCATTCTCTGTAATCCATGAAATCCTAATTGTTCTTCTAAGTTGTTTGGAAAAAAAAATCAGCTCATTGATGACTCACTAGGGGAAAGATTATGGTAATGTGACTTCCTGTCAAAAGGTGTTGGCTTTAATTTTCTGCATAGATTTCCTAAAGCATGAATACATTTGTAGTACAGGTTCCTAAATAACCCTGTTTAATTTTTGATCTAATGTTAAAATGTTTTCCTCTTTCATGTCACTGACCTATTAATCCAGGTATTGTTACACGATGTCCTCTGGAGCTGAAGATGAAGAGAAGGAAGGAAGGACAGGAGTGGTATGGAAAGATAAGCTATCAAGAATATGAAGAGGAGATAGATGACCCTGCAACTGTGGAGAAAAAAATTAGAGAAGGTATAACAGTGCTTAATTTTTAAATGTTTTAATCAAAGCATTAAAAGTTCTTGACAAGCTGATGATAAGAACTTCAATCTGTTGTCCTCTCACTCCAGCACAAGATGAAATGGCTGGAGTTGGTGTGGGGATCAGCGACGACCTCATCAGTCTGGAAATCGCTTCCCCCGATGTTCCAGACCTGACTTTGATTGACCTGCCCGGCATTGCCAGGGTGGCTGTAAAGGGACAACCAGAGAACATCGGGGATCAGGTGGGCTAGTCTAGTGTTTCAGGTGTTGCTTTTGGCCGACAGCATGGTGCTTGTTCAAATAGGTCCACAAAACAGACTGCCTGAAGTGTCACATGATCCTAAAAAAGAAAGTTAAATGATGTCAGCAAGTAAAATAAAATCAAACTGAGTAAATACTTTTTTTTTTCTTCTGTTTTTATGTTATTAGCATAGGAGAGCTTAGACTTGAATTAAATTGTCAATCTCCCCCCACCTCCACCCATTTATCTTTAAAGGCTTCTTTGAGTTGGGACCTTGCAAAATAAGAAATAATTAAACCTCCTTCTTTTCTTCTTCTTTTAGTGTTTCTGAAGGTTTAATATTTAGGATGTAATGACTTCTAGTGGCAGGCTGACAGTACTGTTGTGGTTAAGACTGTTATCTCACAGCTTCCTGGTTTGAATCCTTGCTTGGGCCTTTCTGTGTGGAGTTTGTGGCTTTCTTTTTGCTTTGCATTAGATCTGGCAGGTCTACCTAATATGCTTGCCTCTGAATGGAGACATCACACCGGTTGGATGTACAGGTTAATAAAAAAGCGAGTTCTTAGTCTTCTCCTATGGTCCCACATCCAGAGGCTAATCAAGAGGACCACCAAGGCAGCAGCAGCCTCCTAGTTCGAAATGCTTTTTTAATGCTTTTAATGTTTTATGTAAAGTACTTTGAATTGTCTTATACATGAAATGTGCTATACACATGTCTTAGTGTTGGCTGTGGGTCAAGAGAATAGAGCTGTTGGTAGAGTAGGTCTACCCGGACACATGATGAAGCACAGATAACCACGGTTTCCTGGATGAGGGCACAATGATCCCAGAAAACATCACTAATTATGTGTCCATGTGTGTCAACATGGTGTGTAGTTAGCATCTAACCACCAAATAGTTTAAAACTTGGACAATATAAACTGGTCATTTCAGATAAAGAGCCTGATCCAGAAGTTCATCACAAAACAAGAAACCATCAGCTTGGTGGTGGTTCCATGCAATGTGGACATTGCCACCACAGAGGCTTTGAAGATGGCACAGCAGGTGGATCCTGATGGAGAGAGGACTCTGGGTGAATAGAAATTATATTGTTAAAAGTCCATCTAGTTCTTCAATGAGTAACTCTACTCAGTTATTCCTTTCTATTTCAGGTATTCTAACCAAGCCTGACCTGGTGGACAAAGGCACAGAAGAGGCAGTGGTTGAAATTGTCCACAATGAAGTCATCCAGCTAAACAAGGGCTACATGATCGTTAAGTGCCGGGGTCAGAAGGAGATCACAGAGAAGGTGTCCCTCACTGAAGCCATTGAGAGAGAGAAAGCCTTCTTCAAAGATCATCCTTATTTCCAGTAAGTTTGTTCTGTTTGGGTAATTGTACAATCAATGTATGCAATGAAATGTTACATAATTGAGCTTTTTTATACCTGCTGCAGCACTCTTTACAATGAAGACCATGCCACCGTCCCTAAACTGGCCGAAAAACTCACACTTGAGCTTGTTCATCACATTGAGGTGAATTATTACTTCGTCTTAACCATTGACCATTTAACCATAAGTGGTCAGATGTTTGACTCCTGCTGTGCGATTTCCAGAGATCTCTGCCTAGACTGGAAGAGCAGATAGAGGAGAAGCTAAAACAGACTCAGGCTGAACTGGACAGATATGGCACTGGACCTCCGTCTGATGCAGGAGAGAGACTGGTTTTCCTCATTGATGTGAGCTCACGTGCTATGTAAATCTAACCCAACTGCATTTCTTTGCAGTCGTGTATCAAACATAAAATACTTGTAACCGTTGTGTGCTGCAGAAAGTGACAGAATTCACTCAGGATGCCATCAGTCTGACCACAGGGGAGGAGCTCAAGTGTGGAGAGAACCTCAATGTGTTTTCTACACTCAGGAGAGAGTTTGGGAAATGGAAGGCTTACCTGGACTACTCTGGAGAAAACTGTGAGTATGGTATTATTGAACTAGGGAACAGCTGTTCATCGCCACAACTCTGACATGCATTTTTGTGTAATTCAGTCAACAGGACAATTGAAAGAGAGGTGGGGGAATATGAAGAGAGGTACCGTGGAAGAGAACTACCTGGTTTCATCAACTACAAGACCTTTGAGGTGATGGTCAAGGAACAGATCAAACAGTTGGAAGAACCAGCCATCACCAAACTTAAGGACATAGGAGGTTAGTATTTTTAATCAGGCCATTCTTTTTGCATAGTTACACATTTCTTGTCCAGTAAGCTTTATGACTTTGCTGAAAATTAACAAGTTATTATTTTGTATTTTCTCCAGATGCTGTTAAGAAGGTGTTCATACAGCTGGCGATCATTAGCTTCACTGGATATCCTAACCTTGTAAAGACAGCCAAGGTAGTCATCATCTTTCACTTTAGCCCTTTGCAGTTTTAGTCCTTGTCAGTATTTTAGCTGTCAAAATGTACTCATAATTTGAGTCTTTTTCTTTTTTAATCAAACCATGGCAACTAAAATATCTCTCTTCTAGGCCAAGATTGAAGCCATAAAGCAGGAAAAGGAATCTTCTGCCGAATCCATGCTAAAAACTCAGTTCAAGATGGAGCTTCTGGTTTACTCTCAGGACAAGATCTACAGCAACAGTCTAAGTGAAAGCAAGAAAAAGGAAACGGAAGGGGGCAATTTTTCAGAAAGAAGCATTGTGTACTCCAGTGATAATTACGCAACACTTCAGGAGCTGATGGTGCATCTTAAATCCTATTATGAAGTAAGATTTTATTTAGAAGGAGGATGTATTTTAAGACCCATTAGTCATGACAGATTTTATATTTTTCAGTAATGGCCCAACCCCTTGTTTTTTTCTCGTGCAGATTGCTGGCTTGCGTTTGGCAGACCAGATCCCCCTGGTCATCCGCTACAAGATGCTCCAAGAGTCTGCTGTCCAGCTGCAGAGGGAGATGCTACAGATGCTTCAGGACAAGGAGAGTTCTGAGTTTTTGTTGAAGGAAGACTTTGACATGGTCAGCAAGAGGGCAGCGCTGCAGAGTCGCCTCAAGCGCCTGTTGCAGGCCCGCGCATACCTGGTGGAGTTTTAGAAGTTCAAGCGTGCCACCACAAACCTGTTGCACCACTTTAATCAAATTCAGTATAATTGTACATTACATGCTGTTTATAGTCAGTAGATTTACTTTTGTTATAACAGTCAAGTCAAAGCCCAAAATCTTAATGCAAGAGATGCTTCAGGACAAGGAGAATTCGGAGTTTGCAGTAGGATACCTTTGAAATTGGCCACAAGAGGGCAGAGTTGCTTCAAGCACCCCTTTCAAGCCTGTGCATACCTGGTGGAGTTTTAAAGTTCAGGTGTCACCACAAACCTGCTGCACCACTATTTGAAAAAAATGTTCAATAATTGTAACTGTAGGAATGTTATATGCTGTCAATAGCTGATAGCTGTTACTAGAGTAAATCTAAATAAAAATTCAAAGTTTGTTTCAACATATGGGAATCATTGATTTTAAAAGGTAGTCAAACTAATTTATTTTATTAAAATATTGTACAAGGCACTCTGCAATTGTAGATTTTGTGCATTGCGCAGGTCTATTCCACAACTAGTCTATATTTCTGTTTTGAGTAAATCACATGCATCTAAGAAATGTGTAGCATCTTTCAAAAAAAGATTAAAATTGTTGCCAATGGCAAGATGTATAAACCAAATTTTATTTTTCAAACTTCTTTATAGTATCAATCTTTAAATAAGGATGTTTGTCTGCTGATTTGAGCGTTCAAAATTGATCTGGTGAATTAGTTTAAAGGAGAGTTGTTTTTTTACTTTTCTGCTTCATTTTTACCAAGACCAATTTCTGAAATACGTGTATAAATCTGGGTGTTGACACTCCCAAAAATACACTTTCACCATTAGTATTAAAGCAAATGACACTGCACCGCAGCAATTTCCCTCTGGGATTAATTAAGTAGTTCTGATTCTGAAATGTCAAATATCCTACAGCCACTGGATTCTTGCTGAATGTAGAAGATTTCAAGTAGCAACAGAAATAAATGTACTTTAGTGCTGCACTGTGGAAAAGTTAATAACTCCAAAGTTATAACATTAGGTACATATATTGATCATTACCTTGCTTATTGTTTTTTTTTTTTACATCACTGGACAAATATGGGCTTTCACTTTAAAGTAAAGCAGGTCACCTGTTATTTCCAGTCGCATTTAGCTGATATTACACAGTGATTTTATTTTTTATTGGTTTACCCTCTTTTTTCATTGTGACACCACAACTGTTTTTTTTTTTTTTTGCATGATAAAATAAAAGAGAAGTGTTAAATGGAAATACACGAACAATTCAACTTTATTCAAAACAATACATACAAAAAGTCACACTGTCTTCACTCGCTATTCTCTACTGGGCTCCCCTGACTGTGGTCATCATGCTCCGATTTCTCATCATCTAGGAGAGAGAAAAAAGGGCAGAGATTTTTACACCACTTCTTGCACATTAAGCATTTTCTGAATTGTTGCACAACTCAGCTGCTAATAAGAATAAAAATCACTCACGTTCAAGTGTCTGCTGTAGTTCCTGAATGGTTGTAAGAAGCACGTGGAACTGCTTCTTCCTTAACTCCAACTAAGTGGTAAAAAAAAAAAAAGGGTTGAAGGAAGAAAGACCAAAAATAAAAAAAAAAGTAATTGAAAACACTACGTTTAATGTGAAAAGATAATAAATATATTTGGTTTTACCTTTGCATCCACATTCTCCTTGATGTGCGACAGTTGCTGAAGTTCTTTGTCAAGTGCCTCCAACTGTCTGTACAAGCACAAAACAATGTTATGGACATATTTTAACTATCACAAAAGCCTTTAGATGCTAACCAATGTTTGGATTGATTCATGCCAACTTACTTGAGTGTCTCATGCCTGTCTGGATGCTGTTGGATTACCTTTGCTAAGGCATCATATTCTAAAAGGGCAACAGAGGGAAGAAACAGTGAAGTTTAAATATTTAATTTAATTAAAATTATAATGACTTGTGCTTAAAATCACCACTGTTAACCAATAATTTCTTCATACAA
Organism: Rhadinocentrus ornatus; assembly: GCA_037177495.1. Classification (NCBI taxonomy): domain Eukaryota; kingdom Metazoa; phylum Chordata; class Actinopteri; order Atheriniformes; family Melanotaeniidae; genus Rhadinocentrus; species Rhadinocentrus ornatus. Next base: position 32,175,184 of record JBAMHW010000003.1, read on the forward strand.
CAAGTTCAGGAGATATTCTTACCTTGACGATTTTTTCGTATCCTCTTTGCCTTCTGAATTTCTTTTTTGCATTCTAAAATCCTATCATGTGCGGACATGATGTTTTGTTCTGCAATGTGGACATAAAAAGATGGGTCAGTTGTGTAAATATAAGTTCTCAACACTTGTCATTTTAAAAAAAAGGTTAACTTAGACCACTGTCACCTATGTTTGTGTAAATCTTCTCGTAATTCTCCATTTCCCGAAGATTCATGTCGTAAACCATTGACGTCTTCTCCATGGAAAACTCACACTGAGCCAGAGAGCTCAACATCCTCTGGTATTGTGTAAATCTACACAAAACACCATTTGAGATCAATTTAGGTTCTGTGCCGCAACATTATACTTGGAAATTAAGATTTCATCTCATGAAAACGACTTAATAATGACTTGATAAAAGGAAAAACATGTAAAGTAAAAACATGTTAAATTAAAAACAAACTAGGTTATGCAAAGATCACTCACCCTTCCTCCGGGGTCCCTGGCGCGTTGCACCATTTGGTGAAACTTTTCAGTAGTAGATTGACTCGGCGGTCATCTCCAGCTCCGTCGCCGTCGATAAGAAGACGTTTTCTTATGACTTCATCTGCACAACAACAGGTAAACTGAACACCCTCCGGGATATGTCGTGTAAAGAAAACGAAGAACCACTGTGCTAACTAATGCTAACTGTCGTTGTATAGTAGCTGTTATTAGCAAAAGGCGGCTTCTGCTGAAACTAAACTTTAATCTACTAAAACTTTACAAGAATAAGCAAGCACTACTACTAAAATCCCAAACTTGAGAGCTGAAATAGGTTAGTTATAGTTACTCACCATCCGTAACGGCCCCCATGTTCTGTTCTGTACTTCTTCTTCTTCTTTTTCCTTCTTCTTCTTCTTCTTCTTTCTAGTTAGAGTAGTTATTTCCAGCTAAGTACCTTACTGTCCCCTCCTGGCCTGGAAACGTTATTACTGCTTTTGACGTCTGAGTCCACATGCAGAGGAAATATAACCGATTTTTTTTTTGTTTTTTGTTATTAGAATGATTTTTTTCTTGACAATCTATACACACTTCTTCACATTTTCTGAATAAATTTATTCACGGCAGGTGTTTTTTTTTTTTTTTTTTTTTTTTTACTCCGAATTGTTCATGACAGAAATGTTCAAGCTCAATCAGGTTGGCTCGTGTAAAACAGTGAGACATTTCCAGATCTCAGATATACTAGGTTGGGGTCATGGCCTGATGACTTTTACAGAGATCACACAGGCACTCCTTTCTTGACAGTAGTGGACTTTGCTGAAATGATCTCTTTTACCCAAGTCTGAGATTCTAAGCACACAGCGAACGTTTTTCAACTTACAACTGTTCTATAATGTTTTGTATTAATTTTATCCTCAATCATTACCAGTTCCTCAATTTATATAGCAAAGGACAAAAAAAAAAAAAAAAAAATCCAAGTTTAAGCGAAGGGTTGAGAAGCACAGTGCCTGATTCCCCCCATGTAAACTGTTGGACTGTGGTTAAAATAGTTTTATCTTTAATTCAACACATGACTAGATTTAGCTTCTCATGGTTTAAGGGCTTTACTTCTTTACTTACTTTGGCGTTATGCCATAAGAAACTCACTGGATTTCACGGCGGTGGTCATTGGTTATCCTCTGACCAAAATTCACAGCTTCACATGTTTGCCTGACAACCAAATCATCTATAATTTGATATTTCACACTACTTCCTGGATCATAGCACAGGGTGTTGTGCATTTTGGCACTTTAAATGTTGCAGATTAATAACCACTGTAAGATCTTTAATCTATTTGTGGTATGATACCACAACGCATCAAAGTTAGTGTCCCTTGATGAAACCCTCACTGACTCAATGATTCCACAACATTAATAATGTTTAACACTGCGAGTTGGCACAAGTGGCAGCCCTAGTCAGTAAAATCTAACCCCCAACCTTGTCCATATCGTCTCTCTGTGGCATGTTCACTCCTTTGCCAGGTTCTGCGTATACTTGGATGTTGTAAAGCTCTTTCTTTAGCAGTCTGCATCTTATTCTTACTGCCATTGGTGATTTAGTTTCTTAGTCACTTTTTTTTTTAGTCTAATAAACCTACCAAAAACAACAACAACAACACAGCCTGAAAGGATACAGTCACCAAAGAAAATAAATTAAAAAGCTTTGCTCTGCAATGTGGGGATTCTCATACTGAAACTGATTAGCAAGGTGTATTTATAGAAAGATCAATCAGTTTAGTTATGTTAAAACCAGACTTTTTCCTTTTTGTGGACTTTAGCTACATAAAAAAAAGCAAAAAAGGGAAAATGATGCTAAGGTTATAAAATTGTACTTTAACTGTTCCTCTTCTTTTTTTCCCCCACAGAAATCTACTATAAATGTACAGAACAAAAAGAAAGATTCTAAATAATGTTTAAAATAAATATTTTTACATTTTCTATAGTATACACAGAAAGAAAAAAGGTCCCTGGCTTCTTATTTAGCCATTTACAGCTGGTAGGCAAATTATTGAATTTTATGTTGCTATGAATATTAAAAAATGCTCTAGAAATGTTAAGTTAAGTAAAACAGCAACGTTGCATTGCCAAAAGTGCCCCCAAATTAGTCCAAAATATCCAGTTAGTATATCCTAGAATGAAACAAATAAGAAAAACTAAGTAAATGTTGATTACTCAATGATGGATAAACAAATTATAGGAAAATTACCACAATACTAAAAATAATTTATTTGTTTTATCCTTGACCTTGTTAGTTAAGCGTTGTTTATTTAGTTACATATTATTGTATTTTAGTGTATACTACACAAAATACTTTGACGATGTGCGTGTGTTGCCTGCGTCCTCGCGCAATGACGTCTCTGTCCCAGAATGCAGTCTGGTAAACAGACATGGAAGCACCAGGTGAAGAACTCCTCAGAGGCTGAGCGTAGAACTCGCTTCTTTTCTGCCTTCTTCTGTCTCATTCGCCCACTGCATCTAGTTGATCTCCATTAACCCGGTGTCACATTTAAACATACACCATCCAGAGTCACGGTAAGAGTAAAGTTGTTGTCAATACGCGACGGCGGCTAATGTCTTCTGCTGTGCTGTCAGGCTTCTGCCAGCTTCCTCGCTATAGCTAGTCATGGCTGGTGTCAGCTAGCAGGCTAATGTAACAGTTAGCCACCACTGCTGTGAAGTAACGTTGTGCCAGTCACAAACCCACACTGACTGGAGCCTTTTTTATATAACATAGCCTCTTATAGACATTGTGTATTTTGTCAGACATCTATTAAGTGATAGATGTATACTTTGCTTTTTTGATGTTTGAAATTAAATTGATCACGGTTGTTAAGTTAGCGTGTAGTTAAGGTGTAGCAAAGTTGTATTGGAGCAATGTCAGCTAAAACTACTGATCGGTGTTAGCTATTATAAAAGTTTTAATCCGTACCTTCTTGATAACACACAAATTTTACTTAAAAAAACCCCATAAACTTACATTTTTAGCCACTCCTGGTCTATGATGTATCTGTACAGGTAACGGTGCAGTTCAGGCTTAACTAGGGTTATTGATAGATTTAAATAAGGAAAACTTAGATCTTCTAACAGGGTAGTGGTACATTTTGTGCAGAACATTTCTTTGTTGTAATATAGTCACTGCATGTAGAAATTCTAAGCAAGGATATCAATTTAACGTGGCCTCTGTTTTTTTTTAAAATTTGAATTTAATTGTTATAATCTAATTATAAGTGCAACTATTTATTATTTACATTAAATGGTAAACTAAACTTTTTAAGTCTTTGCAACCACCAGAGGACTTTAAACTCCGAACCATATTTACCTCCTCACACAGAGATTCATATAACATTAATTCTATTTAAAGAACACATTCTGTAACATACACACCACACAAATACACTGACAAAAGTTTGGCAGCAACAATTATTATTAAGCATGGGAGGCCATGCAAGGTAATATAACACATATGCAGCAATTGATATGAAAAAAAAAACAAAAAAAAAAAACAAGCTTTTTATTCCCAGTAGGAAATTGTTGGGTTGTTGTCAAGTCACCACCTTGTGAAAATCCTGTGAAATATAAAATATTTAACATGCATCAGTTAGATAACATCTAGGGCTGCATGATTCTGAAAAATATATGAAAAGCGAAATTTCTTTTTTTTTTTGGGGGGGGGGGGGCGCTTAAAATTGAAATCACAATTCTCTGGCGCGATTTTTTCACAAAGTGTATTTTTTGCACTGAACTTTAACAAAACAAAACAAAAAAGAAATAGACATTTAATTGGGCTTTCAGGTAGAGCAGGGGTGTCAAACTCGAATACACAGCGGGCCAAAAAGAGAAAACTGGAACAAGTTGAGGTCCGGACTGGTTCAATGTTTATTAAAAACCTTTTTAAATGAGCTTATTGTACGTTGAACCTGGAACTAACAGAGCCTGTTAGTGCTTGTCTATAAAACAACATTAATCATTAAAAAAAAATCTAAAAAATCTGTTGCATTTATTTGTTATGGCTCTATATGCATTTTTTCCTGTGTAATTTCAATTGAAAACATTTTCTACAGAAAACAAAAAAGCCAAAAATAATTCCCTCATTTGAGAAAATAAAATACCGTTATAGCAAGAGAAAGAATGCACAAAAATAAAAAATTAAACTGCACTCAAAGTCAGCTTTCTACAGGTATATATTACATATAGAAATACGTTCAGTCCGGTTATTGACATCTGTCTGTGCTTCTTGCTTCGTACGGCTTCATCATGCGGTACTTTGTGGTGACGTTAAATGTGATTGTGGAGAAAAACACACTTTACTATGCAACTCGCACTGTTTATCATTTGGTTTAAAGTACTTCCACATCGCTGCCGAATGCGAACGTTTTTTAAATACCAGTTTGGTTCGGGTGAGGGGGGGAAATCTCGCCACTACCGCTTGGGTTTTCGTCGCTATGCATTCAAACCTCCTTACTGCAGACTTTCCCCCGCTTTAAATCTCGCTCACTCTTTCCAAACAGTCGACTGCAGACGGGCTTCGTCCACTAAATCACGTGTTGTAATGCCGCCATACCATTGGTTTGGGGCAGTGGTGCGTTTGGGGGCGCTTAAAAAGAATCCGGGATTAAATTGTTTGATGCAGCTCGTGATATAAATGCTTTAGAATTGCTGTGTGTAAAAATAAGATAACGTGCATATGTGAATCAAGATCGTTTAACGATTTATCGTGCAGCCCTAATAACATCAATCTTTTTTTAAAATGAGGGGGTTAAATTTGATGCTTCCTTCAGCCAGGGTGAACAGTTATCTTGTGGACATCCTCTGATAATCCTACAGATTTACTGTGTTCAAAAGCACAACAAAAAGAAACACAAACCAAATTTTCTCTGGCCAATAACTGTCTCTGTGTTTCCTGTGTGTTGGCTTGTTTGTATCTCCAGATATCTTCTCCAGTGTGTGTGCCAGCCAGCAAACACCCAAACTGATGAGGATCTTCTGATCAAGTTAAAAATAAGTTCCTTGTTTTTTTTAGTTTCGCCAAGGTAAGATCTCACAGCTCCTTATTTTCTTTTCTAAAAGCTGTAAAATACAGTACTCTTAGGCTCTCTTACTTGTCTGAAGAATTGATGGAGTTAAATGTTATAATTGCATATGCTCAGTTATGCTTGTTACATTATACAATTTCTATTTCTGAAAGAAGTGCGAGGTGCTGTGAAATATATAAATATATATGTTTAACATAAAATAGAATACACCAAAGAAAGCACATCTAATCTTATAATTGAGATTGTTCATTAATTAATTTATTTATTTATTTATTTATTTTTTTAAGAATGTGCCTATAAGAAAATGGATTGGATAGGATTTGAAAATAGTATTTCAGCTAATAAGTAGTTTGTAACCACTTTACATTTTTGTTTCCTAATCCACTTAGAACATTAGTATCTGGAAATACAGAAAGCATTTCCTAAAAATAATGTTGTCTGTGTATTGGCATTAGGCCTGTCACGATAACAAATTTTGATGTGCGATAAATTTTCTCAGAAATTACCTCGATAAGTGATAAAATTGCGCAAATCGATGTTCAAATGTTGTCATTTTGAGACCATTTTCAACTAATTTAATGATAATGCCGTTATAATGCAAGTACACTTTTTCAAAGATCAATAAACTTTCATTTCTAAAGAACATTTTACACTTGAACTGGAAGGAATTTTAAATAACAAAACAAAAACAATAAATAGAACGGACAGTCTCATTAACAATGAATGAAAACCAAACACAACCAAAAACAATAAGTATGATGGACAATAAAGTCTTTGTTCTGTAAACAAAATTGCCCTTCAAAAAATATATAAAAAAAACATCGTTTGTAAAGCTGAAATATCTCCCCTCATCACTGCGTGTCAGACTGATCTAGGAGCAGTGAGTGAACCGCGCTGCTGCGTCCTGACGCTTTTCCACTTAAAGTAATGCGGCCCACTGGGAATCCTCCTGAACTTTTCGATTAGCCAACATTGCTCTTCATGAGTATTTTGTCATATATGGTAGTTTATAGGCTGACTCTATTTGTGTAATGTGCCTGCGCATTACGAGGGTTATTACGGTAGACCAGGAAGTGGGGCTTTGTACTGACTTTGTAGGCTACGTGTGTGTGTTCCGTCTACATGTGTGTGTTCCGTCTACATGTGTGTGTTCTGTTTACATGTGGGGAGCAGCGATACAATAAATGAGAAAGTGCTTGCAGCTATTTTTCTCCTTTCGACTTATTTACATGATTCAGTGTGAGAATCGGAGGTTTAGCGCGAGAGCGGGAGAAGCCACTCAGATGCGCGAGTCTCACGGCCGATGTGGGACAGTTGGCAGCCCTGTAAAACAAATGCGGTCTCGTGCTGCAACATGCTGCTGTCAAATCACTAGAACGAGAGCATTCAGTCGAGATACTCCATAGTGAAGCCTGTTGTCATACACAGTCTGTGGTAAAGTAAGATAGGGAAAAAAAAACTAATGAAAATTATCGCGGCCTACAAACGTATCACCCTCATTTGTCCTACCGTGCAATTAATTGACTTATTGCTTATCGCGATAGGTCTTATTGGCACATGTTCTAAATTCTGTATATTTCATGGTTTATTCGTGTTTTTTGCACGTATGTGCAAGTTAATCTTGCCCGGTGCTTTACTACATTCCCAGGCTATCATGTGCATTAAAACCAAGATAGATGGGGGCTCTCCTCTTTAGATGTTTCCGTACTCCAACACACCCGATTCAAACCAAATGGATCAAACTGGGGCTTCTCTGTGTGGAGTTTGCATGTTCTTCCCGTGTATGCGGATATGGTCTTGAGTTCAGTCAGTAATAAATTCCACAGCTTTGCACTTGCACCAAAAGTAGTTCTGCAGTGTGGAACCTTACAGTTCTGGTTGATGGAACCTCTGGTGACTCTGTTGCTATTCTGTCTCTGAACAAATTAACTAAGTGGCTGTATCACATGCACAAATCATCCATATGCATATTAAAAAGAAAAGGAGATAAAATTCTGCCCTGGCTAACACCATTTGGCACATGAAAGGGAATAGATGCCACATGACCCCTTGGGACTCTTCTTTTAGTCAATATTTGAAATAATTTTTCATGATTAACACGATTGAATGCTTTAGATGCATCAATGAAGCACGTGAACATTGTGGAATTTTGCCCAATACATCATTCTAAACTTTCCTTTAGTGCAAGAATACACAGATCAGTGCCAGACTTTGTTTAAAACCAAGTTGGTTGCCCCTAAACCGGACGTACCTCTCAAGTTTGCCCAGTAAGACTAGCTCCAGCACTTTGGCCCTAACACTGGTCAGTGCTTTTGGCCTGTTATTATCTGAGCTTTTCCACTGGGTATAGAAAATAGATAAAGTTTATAATTACAGTTGAAATTACCTGATAATGACAACATAAAAACGTTTTATCTTTTCTCTGTTTAAATATCATAATATAGGAAAAGTTATTGTGGTATAACTGTGAGGAAAAAGCCTCCACTTACTAGTCAAGTGACCCCAAACTCATCACACTAAAGTCTATTTAGGTGCAGTCTTTTGTGCCAGTTTTACATTTGTGGTCTCCTTTAGATGTCAGGTGTGGAATTTGTGTTGTTCATTGACTGTGATTAAAGCATTTTAGTTGTTTCCACATTGGACCATCTTTAAAATGTAGCCTGCAGTCTTTAAACGCAACATCCTCACATTACAAACCAATGCACTAGGGTTAGGAGTGATAATGTGCTTTGATAGTTGACTTTGAGTTTGTGACTGAGATTTATGCCTTTCTGTTGTAGACTGGACCAGAGGAAATAAGGTGCATTTTATTTCTGAAAGATATATAGTTTATATGTTTTTATGTCTGTATTTGGCATTCATCTACAGCCTAAGCCACTCTTCTGAGCTGTAAGCTTTAAGTGTACCATCGCAGTTTTGGCAAGTTACTCCTTAATATACAGTAAATACCAAAATGCGTATGCCGGGGTTTCTTTCATGCTGTTTGGTAGGGTGGATTTATTTTATTAGAAGGGGGGAAATTGCACTGACTCAACTACTGTATCAGTTATCCAAAAAGGAAGGGCTAGACTAGAAATGTTCAACCCATTCATATACAGGTTAGTCAGTATGCTTCTTTATCTCTGTAGCAGAATAAATTATTCCCGTTCAAAACAAACAAAAAGGACAAAGTTATCTCTAGTACCACAAGGTACAGGGCCTCCAATCCTTGTTTTCTTGCATGCAAGTAGAATATTTACATCATTGAATCATTTTGAAAGTGAAAGTAAAGTAAACCCAGTTTTAATTCCCTGTCAAGGCATTGCTCAGACTGTAATTTCTTTGTTTTCTTCCATGTAAAGTATTCTGTGATGATTTTGTTACAAGCCAGTGCTACATAAATAATACTGAGTTAGATTGAATTTAACAGGAATTGTTCATCTGCTTTTATACAGGTAATTTTTTTTAACTCACGAGGGAATAGGTTCAAATCAACCATGGATGCCTTTTAAGTGTCATATTATCCCCGTTCCATTGCTCATATTATGTTCTGTTTTCCATTAATGTAGTCACCTGGTATCAGGTTTTGTTTTTTTGTTTTTGTTTTTTCGTACTTTCTTTGCAGAGATTCCAAACAGACACAACCACTACAGAAGTGTGAGTCTTTTCTCAAGTCATAGTTTATAGTAATGATTATTGTTAACAGTGTAGTGCATCTAAAGCTCTATCTTGACCCTGTGATGGACTGCTGACCTGTCCATGTTGTACCCTGCTTCTTGCCTGATAACAGCTGGGATGGGCTCCAACCCTCTGCAACCCTGCATTGGAACAAGTATTGACAAGGAATGGATGGATGGAAGATCCATCTCAATGTATCTCAGTCTATCACATTCTCAGTTTACTAATTAGCTGTATGTTGCAAATGCCGTTCAGTTCCCTCTAAAGTTAATAAATTTGTAATCGCTTCTTGGTAATCAGTGGTGTTGTGCAGCATAGGCAGAATATCAGCTTATTTTCCCATTATCACAGAGTATCCCGCTTCCAAATCCCCTCTCATGTTTGTCATGTCATCATTTCAGTAGTGTCCTTTAAATGTATTCGTTTACTTTTTTCTGGGAAGATAAAGAAATAACGTGCTGTTATCCACCTGTCACTGGCTAGTGGTGTTTTCTATAAAGCAGAAGTTTGTGGAGTCACAATGGCACTGACACTTCCTCCCTGATGTCAAGCAGCAGAAGATGTGGGAGAGTGTGCCAGTACTACCGGACCATTTTCTGGCCAAGTTAGAGTGTCACTGAAGTCTAAAGGTTTTACCTCTGTGTTCTGCTTCTTTAAGCACTTGAAGATGCTGTTGTGAGTCATACTTAGGGCCGGGTATCGTCAATTTCTTGATTCGATTCACAACATCCTATTTCGATTAGATTTCCAATAAATTCAATTTAATATTGATTCATTTTTACAGCTAATTGTGTAACACCACCTATTTTCCTTGAATATTAAAAACATTGTCAGACTTTTTAAACTTTTTTTTTTACTTTTTAAAACACTTAGTGCATTACTTGAAAATCAGTTGTCTGGGAGTAATCAGATTAATGTAATAATCTGATCTCACACATCTAAATGCATTTCTGAAATACCACAATAATACAGCGTTTCCCCAGATTCACAGCAACAAATGCTGTAATGAAGAAAAAAAAAAACAACCACAGAAGAATGAAAAAGTTCAACTTTTTAAATGTCCTGATGAAACTGTCTCATTCAGCGTAGTCGCTCTAAATATTCTTAAAGTTCAGATTTCAGATAATGTGTTGATGTTATTAAAACCTGCAAAGAATATTGGATCTATTTGAAGCCGTAACACGACTCAGAAATTCCTAGAATGACCTAGATTCAGCTTCTTCCGCTGTGCGCGTTTCCGTGACGACCGTGACGCTATCAGCGTAACACCAGAGAGGGAGAAATACTCCATCTGCTCCTTACTGGAGCAAGATGTTTCCATCTTCACCTGCCTGAGAGAATCTAGAAAACTCTCATATTTTCTCTGATTTGACATTATCTCGGCAAGTGAAGCTGATTTTGAAATAAAAGACAACACAGAAAACCCAGCTGTAGTTGTGCTGTTGGTGGTTCTTTAGCTTTGGTTTGTCTTCAAAAAAACAAGAAAAAAAACACCTGTGTTGCCTCTTCCAGCCTTCAGCCAACAGCATTCATCCAGCTTGCAAGCATCAGGTCCAACGGCTGTATGTTGTTAGGTGTTTGGTGCATGTCTGTCTGATTGCAAATGTGGACTCCCAAGAAGATATAAAGTGACACTTACAGAGTAAGAAACAAAAAAAAACAAAACAGTTTGGCATATAAGAGTATATCCACTTTACTGGGCACCACTTAACCACTGTTGGCTAGTTTTGTTACTTACTGAGTCATTTACTTTGGCTAAGTTTGTAGAGAGAAAATGAAAGTGAAGATTGTAACCACCATTGTGCATCCAGAAACTAAGAAATTTCCACAGCTCAACTAACCTGGTGAAATATCTCACCTGTCGCCGCAACGTCGTCGAAGCTCTGTACACACTGTCTCCTAGCCGTTCTCTTTGAAGAAAGAATTGTTTGAAACTCGGTTCTGTTAGTTTGTGGACATGGATTGCAAAACACAAGACATAGATAACCCAAAGAGTCACATCCGTGTGTATTAATTATGAATCCAAAATCTGTTTAAAGCTGAGAGTTTTGTTACTTTGTTAGGAGATAAGCTCTGTTTAGCACTTCAAAATCAAAGTAAATATTTATATGTAAAACAAGGAACTTTTTATGCAGTTATTTTCAAATGACTTGAAGCCTAAATGTTATTTAGAGTTGCACGATGGTGTGGTGGTTAGCGGCCTCACAGCAAGAAGGTCGCTGGTTTGAGCCTCAGCTGGTGGTAGGATTGAACTGGGGGAGGTGGCCTTTTTGTGTGGAGTTTGCGTGTTCTCCCTGTGTATGCATGGCTACTTCGGCTTCCTCCCACAGTCCAAGGACATGCATGTTAGGTTAACTGGACACTCTAAATTCTCCCTAGGAGTGAGTGTGAAGGGTGTGCACGCTACACCTATTAAACGCTGGGTTAGGCTCCAGCTTCCCTGCAACCCTTAATGGATGAAGCGGTACAGATGATGAATGATAAATTATATTTATAAGGAAGACAAACAACATATCAGATGTTGGAACTGAGACATTCTTCCTATCATGTTGTATATTTGTAGAAAAACATTGCCCTTGCATGAAAAGATTTTTTAAAGAAATGTCATGTCATTGAAAGACCAATTTTTTTTTTTTAAAACAACGTAGCCTCGAAATTTGCCATTATAATGCATTTAAATGCACTTTTCAACAGCACAAACCTGTTCATTGTAAGGTAACTTCTGCAGGGCAATATAATTCTCTAACTAAATACATACAGCTACTTCTGTATGAGCTTTGCATATTTTGAATAATATATACACAAAAAAATGAAAGGTGAATGCCCGGCAAAAATGCGCTTTGTAATTGTACTTGTTTATTAAATGTAATTGTTTATACGACACTTGCTATTATCTCCATCTGAAAATTATTAAAATTTTACTTTTTTGAGCGGCAATTGACAAGAAATAACCCGTATTTGCCGGAGTCGATCGGTTAAATAAATAAATGTATTAATTAAATTTAAAAGAAAAAATAGCTTCTATCCGACTGCGAGCAAAGCTGAGTCTTTATGTTGTTACATTGTAGCGGAAAGAATGTCGGAAAGGGCCGAGGATGACGTCAGGGGGGAGCAGCGCCGAGCGGCCAGGCAGCAGCTGAAGCAGCAGCAGATCCAGCGGGGAGAAGGCTCCACAGCAATGGCGACTGTTGCGGAGCGGAGATCATTGCCTAGTCCTGAAATAATGCTGGGACAGCCTTGGAGCAACTGGGTCGACGCCACCAAACTCCACGGACACGACGGTGAGTTCCCCAGCGTCCCGAATGTGCGCGAGGAAGCGAGGCAGCGCGCGACAGTTTCCAGTGCTGTCCTTTTTTCGGCCGATTGCTTGCAGTTTAGGTTGAATATGAAGAAACGCTACTGGTAGCAACAGCACGGTCAGACAAGCAAGTGCAACTATTTATCTGTCTCTGTGTCGGATCGCCTCATTTTTCAGGTGCCGAACCGGAGGAAAGTTTCAAAGACTTGGGGAAAAATCGAGAAGCCATGCGTTTATGCAGAGAAGGTGAGTGTTTTTCCGCTTTAGGGCCAAAGGTGTATTTTGGTTCTGGGGGGTTTGCACACAAACACACGGACTCAAAACACTTTACACGCGTCGTACAGTAGATACAATGCGTACAATTGATCCTGCGGATTAAAAACGGGCTGGACAACCAGATATTATCACTGAAACGTGTCTTATTCGTGCAACACAGATATACAGCTACACATAAAATAACCGAATTCTTAATATATAAGACTGAGTAGTTGAGTTTAGGCCCATAAATTGAAATTTTATGTAGTTTTCTTTTTTTGAGAATGTGTTCACTTAACTTTATAATTAAGCATCTATTTTTCTGATATTCTAAAACTTGGATGTTTCTTGTCCCTCCTGTAACCTGCTAACAATAGCAAGGTTTGTCGCTTTAAGAATTGTAAGGAAACAAACACTTAAAATAACTTAATAAGAAGAAGAATTCTTTACATATATATTTGATGTTGAAATATTATAAATGAAGAAATACCCTTGTTGGTATTAATTAGCAAAAATGGTTATAACAATATCCTGATCCTTCTGATGCTTCAACACAAAATATGACAAAGTAATGTTGTTCTCACAGAATAACAAAGTAATTAATAATACTAAAAAAAAAATATATATAAATAAAGACGTGGCACATGTAAACTCAGGAAGTTTGGATCCACTCCTGGGGAAACAAATCTTTCTAATAACACTGAGGTGGGAATCGTGCTCCTGGTCATAGCTATATTATCACGTAAAGCCAGTCCTTTTTTTAAAAAATTGGTATCTATTTTATGGTCAGGCCAACAGTGTTTTTTGAAGGTTAATTGGATAAGTACATCAGAACCGAGAGGACGATATTTGTCATTAAATGTACAATAGATACAGACATTAACTGGCCCCTGATCATCACAGTAAAGTTTCAAATCAGTGCACATTTAAATTTTCTTGGAAACACCTAAATAACTGTTTTGTCCTCTTTGCAGACCTGGATTTAGAATAAGGGTCAATGCAGAAAATCACTAACACACTAGACTTTAAAACTTAATCATAATAAAGGGAGTGAAAAAGGCAGTTGGAGACACATTTGGATGGAAATCCAAATTACTTCCATGATTCATTTTGATGTTCAGCTTCTTTAAAGTAAGGCGTCATTGTTAGTCACTGCACAGATTTAAGCAGGCAATTAAGTAGTCAGTCAGTCAGTCATTTTCTGTACCGCTTGTTCCCATTAGGGGTCACGGGGTAAGCTGGAGCCTATCCCAGCAGTGTTTCAGGT
>JBAMHW010000003.1:32215118-32228749 GCA_037177495.1 Rhadinocentrus ornatus
AAAAACTTGTATTCCAACTCACTGGTCAATGAACTCTGTGCTGACACCAAAGGCCTCCGCCATGTATCCCAGAGTGAGGGAGCGGTAAGACTCTAGCAGCTGGCTGTAGGCCTGGATCCTCATCTCCCTCACATAGTAGCGGTAGTGCGGAGCAAAGAGCCAGTCCTTCTTCATCTCCTGCTCCACCATGGCTGCAGCACAAAGGTTTACAGTCATTATTTGCCATCAGCATCTTGTAATAGGGCACCAACATAAAGCAGCAGGGAAGACACATGACCGATCTAAGTTAAATCATATCCAAAAATTATGCCTTTTTTTTCTGAGAAAATAAAAAGCCTTTTTACCCAGAGACTGGAAGAAGACAGAGTAACGGCACTCATAGAGTGAGAAGAGATACTGGCGGACAGCAGGCAGGCTGTGCAGCACCTCCAAGATCTCTGCTCCCTTTATCACCTGAAGTAAAATATATTCAACATAAAGAACTGTACCTGTGCTGCCAACTTGCCCACTACCAGAAATGCGACAGTATCTTGTACATCTCTCTCTTACCTTTTCACGGAGATCAGGCCTTTTGAGGGCAATCATGCAGACATAGACAGTATAAGTGACAAAGGTCTTGTAGTCCATGAGTTCATAGGAGGTGAAGGTGGAGACTGTGTCGAGGAAGAGTTCAGCAGCTTGCTTAAAATCCCTGATGGCCACACAGTATAAGCCCTGGTAAACTTTCAGACGGTTCCTCCTGTCCCAGTCACCCCCCTCCTCAATGAGGCTGCAGATTAAAGAGAGTCAGTTAAAGTACTGAAAATGTTAGACAATTGGAGATATTTCAGAAGAAAGATGAACCAACCTCTTAGCTTTCTCAGAATTGCGTGTGATGAGGTCGCTATCCATGTAGAAGAGACCGATCCTCAGCAGATAGAAGACTATGTCTAATCTGTGACCCAGGGCCACTGTCTTGTCATAGGTCTTCCTGAAGGCTGTTAACGCACCCTCCTGCAGGGATATTGGGGAAGCATAAAAAATGTAATTAGATAAATGACAGAAGTTTAACATTAAACAAAGCATTTTATTTAATTGCTCACTACTTCACTGGAAACAGTCAACCACAATATCATCTTACTGTAGTGTTTTGTGTACATGAGGGAAATCAGTAAATAATCTTATTATAAAAAGTACATTAATAAATAAAAAACAGACTAGATTATAATTTTATTTTTTTCTACTGCAATATCTCACCTTGTCTCCGATTCTGATGAGATATTCAGCTTTGGCCATCATGGCGTCTCGTATCTCACTCTCTCCTAAGTTCTTCTCTGCATCCTCCAGCACATCATCCAGGCGCTTCAACTCCTCTTCGTTGGCTTTCTTCATTTTACCCAGGAGGTCGTTGTCCAGCTGCCACTTCAGCTCCTTACACAGAGCCTCATAATACGGTGCCATGTCTACAACAAAGGAAAGCAATAGTTTTTCATTAAATGACGACCTGAATCAGACTCACACAGGTTTCATCAGCTCATACCAATTCCCAAAGAGTGTTCACGCAAAATCTACTAACAATACAATAACGGAAATCTTATTTTGCAATTTGCCCCTAGAAAGACGGACACACTTCTGACTTAATCAAATAAAATTGAACTTCCACACAAGAAAACTGCATTACAAGAGTTGGGCCAATTTGCTTTGCTGTTGCTTTAAAGTTTTTTGGCTAGTAAACCTCTGCTAAAATAGTGAACTAGCATGCTAATTTTTAAGCAAAGCCATTTATATTAACATTGTCTTCTTTATTACAGCTTCACTTTGGTTTCTGATGCAACAATCTACAAAAAGAATGTATAACATAATAACACACAATACTAAAATTGTCTGTGCAATTAAAGGTCAATCTTTCAGTCCAAAACTGTCGCGTAAAAAGCTAACTCACTGTTAGCTTTGATAGCATCCATGAGCTCAGTTTTCACTTTAGCATCCTGTCGGTGACCGTCCATTGTGAGGAGAAACTTCAGCTGTGCTATCCTCAGGTCCGGGTTCTTGGGCAAACCCTCTTCCTCTAGATTCTCTAGTGGCATTTTTGTTCAATAAGTAACAAGAAAATACAGAAAATGAGGAATTTCTTTGTGAAGACTAATCCACTTTTCACTGTGGCCAGCTAGACAACGATGACTACGGAAAAAACTAGACTAGTGTTATTTCCGCCAGCGCGACTGACAGCGAGAAGAGGAAAGAGCGGAGCACAGCCAGACACGTCATAAGGGAGTTATAACTACTGCCCCCTGCTGGACAACTGGGTGAATCAGAATACTATTAATCGCGGAGGAAATTGTATGCACACAGTCGCTTTATACTAAATAAAGAAGGATAAGATAGAGATAAAAATCACAATAAGAAAAACAATAAGAAATTAGTTAAAATAATCTATATGCCCAGATACAGGATACATTCTGCCAGTGAGTAATATGTAAATTATTGTCAATATGATCAACAGTATAAATGTAAATGTAGTGCAAAGTGTAAATGTGTAACAGTGGATGTCGCTGCTATATGGAGTAGTTGCACAGTTTGATGGCCACCGGTAGGAATGATTTCCTGTGTAGTACAGTGGACCATTTAGGTGGAATCAGTCTCTCACTGAACGTACTCCTTTAACTGATCAGCAGGTGGGAGGTATTGTTCAGTATTGTCTTTATTATGAACAACATTCTCCTCTCCGACACCACTCCCAGAGAGTCCAGCTCCATCCCCACAACGTTACTGGCTTTGCAGATCAGTTTGTTTGTGTCTGCAACCCTCAGCCTACTGCCCCAGCATGCAACAGCAAATAGGATAGCACTGGCCACCACAGACTCATAAAACATCCTAAGCAATGTTTGGCAGATGTTAAACGACCTTAGCCGCCTCAAAAAATAGAGACGGCTCTGGCCTTTCTCGTAAAGTGCAGTGGTGTTCTTAACCCAGTCCAGTTTACTGTCAATATGCACTCCAAGGTATTTGTAATCCTTCACCACTTCCACATTGATGCCTGGATTGAAACAGGTGTCACTGGTGTTTTGGATCTCCTAAAATATGTCCTGTATAAATGTGCTTTAATTGTGTTGACTTTTGCCACCTGTGCTCACCATTATGCAACACTGATGCATCACAATGAAAATGTGTTGGCAAGTTGTCTCTAAACACGTGAAAAGTGCTCAATCAGTGGGTTCAGGCAACTGAACATTTGGTTCAGACAACAGGGTTTAGTGAATAACTGCATGATTGAATGAATGAATAAATTTATTTGTTTATTTATTGACATTGCACAACAATTAGATTAACAATTATTGGCAATGAAATTCTTGAATCCCAGGCTCACCTAACAATGCTATAAAGAATATAAACCACAACAAAATAGTCGAACACAAAAAGCAAGAATACTACAAATAAGTTATACAGTAAAATCTATAATAAGCAAAAGAAGATGCTGTTATTTAAAGGTGACGTTGCTTCTGAAAGCATTTAGAAGTCTTATAGCCTGCGGTATGAAGCTGTCCCTGAGCCTGGTGGTACAGGCGTGAATGCTGCGAAACCGTCAGCCAGACGGTAGCAGACAGAACAGTTTGTGACTGGGGTCCTTTAATGATTTTGTTGGCCTTCCTCCTACACGGCTGGGTGTAGAGGTCCTCCATGGATGGCAGGACCGTCCCGGTGATGTGCACCGCCCTCCACCACCCTCTGTAGAGCCTTGCGGTGGAGGGCAGTGCAGCTGCTGTACCAGGCGGTGATGCAGCCAGTCAGCACACTCTCAATGGGGCACCTATAAAAGTTGCAGCGTATCCTTGAGTCCATGTTGAGCCTCCGTAGCCTGCGGAGGAAGAAGAGCCTCTGTCTGTAATAAAGTCCGTTTGATGAGTCCAGGTGAGGTCGTCACTGATGTGGACCCCAAGGAACCTGAAGCTGCTGACTCTTTCCACCGTAGCCCCGTTGATGGAAAGGGGGCCGTGTTCCTCCCTATGCCTCATCCTGAAGTCCACAATCAGTTCCTTAGTTTTGTTGACATTAAGATAGAGATTGTTAACCTGGCACCTAGATGTCAGACCTCCTCTCTGTAGGCCGTCTCGTCATTGCCGGTGATTAGGCCAATGACGGTCGTATCGTCAGCAAATTTACTGATGGTACTGGAGCTGTGGGTGGCCCAGCAATCATGCGTGAACAAGGCGTACAGCAGAGAACTGAGCACACAGTAATCCCTAGTGTTTTAGGAATTGAGAAAAACTGTAAATGTAATGCTCAACATACATACTCACAAAAAGTTATGGATATTTCATTTTTTTGTATGAAGTCAGAATGAACCTAAAGTCTATTATCATTTTTATAGGTGAACTTAATCTGACCCTTTCTAGATTTTTAAAAGCAAATGTATAACTTTCCAATAAGTCTTTACTTCATAACATGCCGTTCTCTAACAAGATAATTAACCACAAAAACAAACAAAACAAAAGAAGTGTCTAAACCATCAAAGGAGCACGAAATGTTCTGGTCCATGACAGCTTGTATCTAAACTGCCCTCTTCATCATCCTCTTCACAATTCGACATCATTAGACCAAGACAACACCTAAAACACAGGTTAATGATACATTGGCACTATGTTTAGTTATACCCACCACTGTTGTAAGTTTGTTTCAGTAAATTATTTGAGATGAAGTACAATCACATGATTCTACTGAAATGTCCCACATTCATGATAAAATATCAGCGTAGCATCAACTTTTTACATTTTCTGTAAATTTCACTCAGAAGTTAAAAATCCCTAACTTTAAATGAGTAATGTATGTTTCCTAAATTACACCCATGCTCATGTGGTTACTTCAGCTCATGATAAATAATGACTCTTGATGCAGTGTCGTGACTGACACTGTAATGACGCAAACCTAAGCTGGAGGTCCAGCTTAGGTTTTGGACTGACAGATGAGAAGTGCCAGTTACTTAATTTTCTGTCTAAAAAGTTAATGATAACCAGCCTGGCACTCTTAACAGAGTCCATGTTGGGTGGACATACAGTGAGATCCACACCACCAGAGAAAATGGAAACTTTGCTCCAACAGCTGGTAGGCTTTTATGGATTTGTTTGTTTTATTATTTTTTTTATATATATATTAAAAAAAAAAAAATAATAAAAAATATATATATACATGCATACAGTTAAATGGTTACAGGACAGGTAGATAAAAAAGGGTTTATGTCAGAATCTGATGCAGATATGGCAACTTTCACACACTAATCTGAAACTTTGCTTTAGTTTAAACAAAGTCTAATACACAGTAAAAATATAAGAAGAACTTAACATGTTGTTTTTCAGAGTACTTTTTTAGCTTGTCATTGTTGTTTAGAGGTGAGTCATTTACAAACAGGTTAAGCTGAGTCACTGCACTTAGCCAGTTTCTGCACTATTCTTTCAAACTCTCGTTCAACATGTAAAACTTAGTAATTAAATAAAAATAATCAGGATTTTTCATTAGTTTTGGATTATGTTAGATCTTTTATTAACTTTAACAAGCTGTGTTTTCCTTGTTTATTCTATTTGAGAAAGATGTGCTGAGTAAAGCATGACAAGAAATCTACAGATTTTTTGTCATTTAAAACAAGCTAAAAATTCCAGTTCTGTATGTAGGAACTTTAAAAACTAAGTAAAACTAGGAAATAAAGAGGGGTGGTGAGTGGGAGGGGGTGAGAGGGTTGTGGTTATTTCACATGTTTTGCAACAGATCCAAAAATAAGTATTTTGTTTTTGACGTATTTCTGATGGTCACTCTTCTCTTTAGACTCGTGGCAACGCTCTGTTCCTCATCATCATTTTGGGCATCGGAGGAAGCTTTCAGTGTGGTTACCATGTCACTGGGCTGAGCTCTCCGTCCCCGGTGAGACACGCCATTTTCCCATTCTCACAGCATTTTGTCATTTTGTGAGAATCTTTTGCTGAAAGCCATTGTTTAAAACGGTCTCCGCAGTACATTCAGCGCTTCATCAACAGCACCTGGTGTGACAGGTATGACATGCCTCCAGCTCCTCAGACGGTCACCATGATCTGGTCTCTCATAGTCTCCTTGTTTGCTGTTGGGGGACTACTTGGTGCTGTCAGTGTCAAATTCATCTCAGGCAGACTGGGAAGGTAAGTACGAAGCTTACAGGCCAGTTGTAAATTGACCCTGAGTGGTAACATTTAAACTCCTGTAGTTACCACATGGGTGCATGCTTTCCTTCACACCAGCATCTCCAGAAAGAGATATGCCATGCTTACGGGTGACATGTCTGTGTGCTTACATAAATTGCACATGCACAAGCCTTGCATACACATTTGCATGGAAAGCCAAAAGGGTCATATTTGACTTTCTTTTCACTGCTGTTCATTTAGTGTAATGAACACCTGACTTCAGGATGAACTAGCTGTTGTCTCTCTTCGTAAATATGACGTGGCACAAAGATCTTTGATATTTGTGACACCATTTAGAAATGGCTGGTGTCATTATGAACAGCAACGAGATGGAGATTAAATATGAACCTTTTGGTTTTCCAAATCATTTTCAATCAGTTGGTTTGCGAAGCCTGGAGAAAATCTCCAGAACACACTGAGATAATATTTTTTTTCTATTTAAGCCATATTTTAGGGTTTAATAGGCAACGATGCAGCCAGCAATATTAGGAGAGTAAATGGTCCGTACTTATAGAGCGCTTTACAGTAGACATTACATTCACCCATACACACACACATTCACGCACCATGCAAGGCGCTCACCACGACCCATCAGGGGCAATTAGGGGTTAGGTGTCTTGCCCAAGCACACCTTGACATGAACTCGACTTGGCCGAGGATCGAACCGGCAATCCTCGGGTCACAAGACGACCGCTCGACCTTGCCGAGCCACGCCGCCCCCAGTACAATTAGGCATATCACAATTTGGCCAAAATAGGACTTAGGAAAAGATGCCATGTGATTTATACATATGACTATATAAAAGTTAAAGTCCCCATGAAGAATGCAACTTTTTTTTTTTTTTAAATTAGAGACTGTCATTTCTTGTTATCCGGCCTCATTAAGCTGTCAATCACTGTAATATTCCTGCGGGTGACAGTAGATGATGCGAATCTGTTTATTATCAACCACAAATGCATTAAACACACCAAAAGTAAATCCACACTTTATATTTTAATAGTTAAAATTTTATAAATGTGTTTTTGTCGTCAAATAGCTGATTTATTACTGCATTTACAAACACCTAAATGGTGGTGAGAAAGAGGTAAAAACAAGACCCTTTAGATCTTTGATCCTCTGATTAGAAATTTATGTCTTTCACACATCACTGTTCACTCAGGCCCTCAATGAGGCATCTCATGTACACTAACAGGTCTGTTAATGTGGTACTGAGTCCATCCATTCGTTTTCTACACGCCTCTGTTTCAATGCAAGATCACAAGGAGGGGTGGAGCCTATCCCAGCAATTAACAGGTGAGAGGCAGGGTACAGCCTGGACAGGTCTCCAGTCCATCACAGGGCCAACATAGAGGGACAAACGAACACTCATGCTCACTCCTTGGGAAAAGTTCAACCCCCCCCTCCCAGCCGAGGTTCGAACCAGGAACCTTCTTGCTGTGAGGAATCGGTGCTGAGCAGCATATCACTGTGTAGCCATCATGTAGCCTTAAAACACTTGAAGTGATGTTTGTTCCCTCTTCAGAAAAAGGGCGATTAT
Source organism: Rhadinocentrus ornatus (assembly GCA_037177495.1). Classification (NCBI taxonomy): domain Eukaryota; kingdom Metazoa; phylum Chordata; class Actinopteri; order Atheriniformes; family Melanotaeniidae; genus Rhadinocentrus; species Rhadinocentrus ornatus. The sequence goes on from JBAMHW010000003.1 coordinate 32,222,838, forward strand.
CTGCAACAGCTTTCTTTCCATTGTTGGAGCTGGGATCATGCTGACAAGCAAGTGGGCCAAATCTTATGAAATGATAATTGTGGCAAGGATCCTGTATGGGTACTCAGCAGGTTAGCTAACATGTCTTACACAATCCATATAAATGTGTCACGCTCTTACTATTCTTACTTAATTCCAAACAGTTTGAATCATTTGATATTTTGGTGATGATGCATTTGGGTGTACTTTGTATAATATGTCTGTATTATGCAGGTTTGGGATCGAGCCTCCATTTAATGTATCTTGGGGAGATTTCACCCAGAAAGCTAAGAGGCATAGTGACTCTAACCTCAGCCACATTTTTGTCCCTTGGTAAACTCTTTGGACAGTTTTGTGGATTAAGGTATTCACTTACTATTGATATGATTATTTAAGATGATAAAAGTTAAGAAAAGAATTGTTGGATTGTGCAAACAGAACTAAAACCACTAGATGAGAAACAGAATTCTGCAGCTGAATGGTGATCAGGAAAGGAACTGAAATTATTTTGTTTTACCAGTGAGATCCTTGGTCGTGAGGACCTGTGGAACATCGTCCTCTGTATCCCTGCATGTTTATCAGTGCTGCAAATTATCGTGCTGCCTTTTCTTCCCGAGGCTCCCAGATATTTATTCATAGAAAAGGGGGATGATAAGGCATGTAAAAGAGGTCTGTATGTTGCTTCCTATTTATACAACCAAAGAAAGACATTTTTAAAAACATATTTTCAGTGTTTTTTTCCTCTCCAGCCCTCCAGAGTCTGTGGGGTAAAGGTGATTACAAACAGGAGATGGATGAGATGCTTACTGAACAGCTGGCCATTGAAGCTGCCCCACCAAAGAGCCCTCTGCAGTTGCTCAGGGACAGGACTATTCGATGGCAACTTATCACCATGCTCACCATCTACAGTTGCAACCAGCTGTCAGGCATGCCTGTGGTGAGGATAAAGCTTATTTCAGGCATCTACAAATATAAATGCAATATCATACACTGTAAGTTCTGTACTGCTATACAATGCCATTCATTATACAATCACTGGACCCCCTTGTGTCTTCAGAACTGCCTCAATTCTTCAAGGCACAGATTCAATAAAGTGTTAGGCAGCTTGAAAATTGAGGTCCATGTTGACATGATAGCATCACAAACATGCTGCTGATTTGTCAGATGCACATTCATAATTCATAATTCATAATGTTCTACAGTCACACAGGTGTGTCATTAACAGTCACACAGGTGTGGCTGTAGAGGCCTTTGGTGTACAATGAACTGAAAAAAACAGTTGGGTGAAGGTTTGAGCTTTGTGATCGATTATCCTACTGGAAGTAGCTTTCAAAAGGTAGGTTGTATTTTTTAAATGGTTCACAACTGGTTCTAAGACAATATCCCCCACACCATTACACCACCAGCACCAGCCTGAAGCGTTGATCCAAGAATGTTGCAGGAGCCATTATTTCTGTTTATCGTTTGGTTCAGGTTTATTGTGGTGGTGGTGTTTGTTGAGAGAAAGTGCATATAGGCGTGGAGGTGACAGTGCACGGGGGCTTGGGTGACGGGAGGTCACACGGTTTTTACCGCTCCTCGATGCTTTTCATTGCTACTAAACGCTTTTCTGCTTTTCCACGTGGACTCCACTATACCTCCACCTGTCATAGCCTCAGGGTCATCTATCCATATTGTTGCTGTAGACCACCATCCAGGACCTCAGATCATCAATCATTCACTTTCTTATTCCTTCAATAAATGGGAACACACCTCAAACTTACCTTTCTGTCTGGACATTAATTCAGTGAAGTGCGTTATGACCAGGATCCCTCGCACCCAGAGCGACTAAAATGATGGAACTAGACAGTCGCTACAGATGTGTTCATGCTTTTATGATGCTTCCACCAAATTCTGAGTCTATCATCTGAATGTGGAGCTGAAATGGAGAAAAATCCGACCAGGCAATGCTTTTCCATCTCCAATTCTCCAGTTTTGGTGAGCCTGTGTTAATTTTAGCCTCAGTTTCCTGTTCTTAGCTGACAGGTGCTGCACCTGGTGTGGTCTTCTGCTTCAACATTCAATGTGTTGTTTGATTGAATGACTGAATAACAGGTTGACCCACACTCGTAACCTACAGTACCAGTCAAAAGTATAGATTTGCCAACTTATTTTAAATTAATGGATTTGTTTTGTCCAAACTTTACAAGCACAAAAATTCACATCATCATGCTTATCACATCAGAGCTCAGTTAGCATCATTGTTCATGGTTAAGGGAGCAGGACTGACTAGATTTTTATATAATTTTAGCATTTTTTTATATCTACCTTTCTCCTTACCAGATCAGCACCTTCTCTTTTGACATTTTCCTGGAGACAGGTATACCGAAAGACAAGATTCGCTACGTCACGCTTAGTCTTGGAATATGTGAAATCATCACCTCCGTCTCCTGTGTGAGTAACCTGTAAGCAAAGTTATCTGCAATGAAGAATGAATTATCATCACTGTTCTGTCATATTTTCTGTACATTCCTCCCTCAGGGTCTTGTGATTGAGCACACAGGGCGGAGGCCGTTGTTCTGGGGTGGGTATGGTGTCATGTCTGTAAGCTGGGTGTTGGTTACCATCACCCTTAACCTGAAGGTAATGGGAGAATGCAGATTTTTCATTAAGTCATGATCATCAAGCAGTTAAAGCTCTGTCTCAGTGTTTCTTTTATATATTGAATACAGAATCTTAAATCACAGGAGGAACTATTTGAATATGATACGAAAGCTTTAAAGGGTCATTTTCAGCAAGAGATGTAACTGGAAGCATTATGCTTTCAGCTTTTCACTTTTTATATCCTCATGACTGGAATTTCCCAGGAATCCCATGAGAAAATGTATCTAAGGCCAATAAATGTGGATAACAATGTGATACCGTTAACTTCATACCTCATAACTGAGGATTTACTTTAGTAAATGTATTTTCATGGACAATGTTAGAAAATGCAGAATCTTTTAATTCTTTAAATACTAATTTAAATCAAATTTATCAGTTAAAAAATACCTCATACATCATTTACCAGTGCAAGCATGTAAAAAGGTTTTTCTAAGCTAATCGTATAAATACCTAAAAAATCTATCTCATTCATGCAGGATTCGAGCAACTGGCTTTCATACGTTACTGTTACTATGATCGTCCTCTACATCATCTTCTTCTGTGGAGGACCTGGTATGTGCTTTGCAGCTTGTAGCTGAGTGTTAAATGAAAGAAATTTGTTGTAATGAACAGTCAATTATAAGAGAAAGGATATTTGTATGCACAAATTCAACCCTGTTTGATCTCAATGGTTTATGCAGGACCAGCTGCAGCTACAATCAACAGCGAGCTCTTCATCCAGTCTAATCGACTGGCAGCTTTTGTCCTCATGGGGCTGCAGCGTTGGTTCATGTTTGCAACGCTTGGCCTAATCTTTCCATTCGTCATTGTGAGTAAAACTAATCTGATGAGAAGCAACATGTTTTCACCACAACAGAAATTTGTTATGCTGTCAATAATACCCTTATTCTGATCAATATTTCACTTTCCCTTTGCCTCCCACAGAATGCTCTCGGTTCGTACTGCTTTTTGCTGTTTGCCAGTGTATGTCTGTTTGGAAGCATTTATACCTTTTTACTTTTGCCTGAGACTAAAGGCAAAACTCTGCTGGAGATCTCTGAGGAGTTTAGAGCCATCGCTGTCTGTGGGAAATCCTTCGTAGAGGAAGAGAGACTGGAGACCAGGTTGTAAGGCAGAGTCGACACAGCTCCGATGTTGCAAAGAGAACGAGAAACTGTTCAAATGTCTGAAAACCCCAAATGAAACAGCAGTTTTTCCTTACCTATCTGAAAGGAATGAAAAACTTCGATTCTAAGTCTATTCTAAGATTTTTTCTGCATGTGATTAAGATGACTATAAAGCTAATGATTTCACTAATATCATTCACTATTTTTATAAAACCTTACAAAAAGAAGCAGTTCCAGCTGAGTGCAGTTGTACCGTCACACAGGAGGAACCCTGTGCTGCTACAGCTGCAATGTGTTTGTCACACAGAGGTCAGAAGATTCCTTCCTCCTGCTTTCGAGCAATAAATCATCCACTGCTCCCTGTGGACTCTGCAGTCTGTTATTAGACGACTGAAAGGAGTGAAATTAATGGAATCTGTTCCATAAGACCTCACAACATCACAACACTGCTCTTTTTCCTATTGTGTTCGCTTCCCTCATGACCTAATGATGGAGCACACAGAGGACCATGTCTAGAAGCCTGCGAGGACACAGACCAGGCCCTTTGACAGGGATCTTTGAAGAAAGGTCATAGTCACACAACAACTGTTGACCTGACACCACATCCTCAAAGCAAGACGCTGAGAGTTTAACAAGCGATGCAGTGCTACAAAGTACAGTCAATTATTTTTTGTGCCAAGGTGCAGATATTCGAACAAAAAGCTGCAAAGTTGCCTAATAATATCAGTTATGCGGTAAAACTTGGTTTGCACACATTATGTTCTATCAGCTGCTGATCACATCAGACAAACTGAATCTGCAGCTCAGACTTTCCCTTCTTTTTTCTTTACAAAAGAGAACAGTTTCTTTTGTTGTCGTTATTCTTGGATTATTGTGTTTCATGTGTTTCTTGCATGCTCTTGTATGCTCTGTATCAGCCTTTTCTAGGCCTCTTCAACACCAACACTACAATCAGATTTCTCTAAGGCACCTCTCCTTATTACAGCAAATTATGCAAACCTCAGCAAAGTCCTGGCCTCTGAGTCCACTTCACTACCATTTGGTCTTGTGATTCAACTTACGGACTAATCTTTGAAGGTCTCCTCTGTCTTATCTCTACCAAGCAGCTGCCAGCAGCCACTGGTCCCCATTAGCTGCTAAAACACACTCTTCTCAGTCTCACTCTCTGGGGATTTGAGCTACGTGTGATTGGCAGTCTGTCCCGATCACATGTACTGATATCCTGCTGAAAATCACAGAAGGATTAAGCAAACAATTAAATGAAGGCTAAAGTGGGAACATCCTACCCTATTTAGACTGGGCATGTCTCTGTATCCTGGGCTTTCATAAGAAAAAGAATATGAGCATAAATGTTTAAAACTTAGATCTCTAAGTTGTGCTTTTATAAATATTCCCAGATTGCCATCCTTCTCTTACTCAATAAACCATTCAGTACTCTCTGTTGCCCCATGAGATATTTTCACCTTCCTTTCCATCTTCATCCACTGATGGACTTTGGTTACCTGGCATTACTTGTTTTTATCGACAGATGGAGCTGTTTACCTTCTGTTAAGATGCACTGGGGCAATCGTGCCAGCAGAGCAAAACTCAACACAACTAGACATGCAAATGCTCACATCCCAGTTTAAACCGGTCTCATAAGAAAGTTCATGGTTGCTTTAATTATAAATTCATATATATTTTTTAAGGATACGATTGAGAAAAAGGAAGTCAAAAGGAAGCTAAAGCAGAATATTCAAAACCTTTAAAATCACAATTACTACAACTAATAAAATTTTTAATAATGACAAGTTGATAATTTCTGTTTTCAGTCAATCAGATGAAAGATAAAATCATAATTCTAAACAGTATAAATAAAGATTACTAACGTAGGATCAATTAATTTCTCAGAGAAAATGAGAAAATCTTGAATTAAATAATGTTAACTTTTTAAATTAAAAATATGTAAATGAAAATCGAGAGTGCTGCATTTTAAAATGATTGACTTTTATAGCAACTTTTTATAGAACTTATTTTCATGAAAAATCTTTACTTCCTGTTTGTATTTTCACTTGATACTTTGTATTTTTGGGAAAGAAAGAAAGAAAGAAAGAAAGAAAGAAAGAAAGAAAGAAAGAAAGAAAGAAAGAAAGAAAGAAAGAAAGA
>JBAMHW010000003.1:32232807-32246888 GCA_037177495.1 Rhadinocentrus ornatus
GCCTGATCAGCCCTGGCTGGGTCGCCTGGAGGAGGGGGTCTGATTGTTGAAAGACCCGAAACCCCCTGTGATCCCAGTTTACATCACTGATGATGTGTCTAGGGGCACCATAAGGTGTATTTAACAAACTGTTGCTTAAATACAAAAATTCAGACCACTCAGCACTAGTTGTGGCATCTCCGATTCACCAAAAGGTTTCAAATGACTTCATTTTCCTCATCCAACTGGTAGATGATCACTTGTAAACTTGAGAGACAGATGCTTCATGTAAATCTTGTTCGGAAAATGCCCGCACTTTTCCAAAGTCTTCTGTGGAGGACTATCCAGGTGATACTGTGCAGCAAATGATCAGGTTAACACATGCAGCTGAAGAGCGGTGCATCACAGAAAAAGTAAAGCTATAGTTTTAGCCATTTGTTTCCTCTGATGCCTTTCTACAAATACAAGGCTACCGAACACGTCAGAGATAAATATCAAGAGCAGAGCAGAATGAAGTGCCAAAAATGTTTGTCTCGGAGTTTGTTATAATAGAGGTGCGTAACTTTAACATAAAGAGAATAATCATTTTGCCACGGAAATTGATGCTTCATAATATTCATCAGCTTTTCTTAAACACATCTGCACTCAGAATGGTATAAAAAAAAAAAGGAGATTAGCTTTTATCTAACACACCTTTAACAAATGTAATCATCAGCATCACAGAAACTCTGTGCCACAGACACAGCTGGAGGACTTCTCAGTCCATCCATCATCCCTGCTAAACAGAGGAGTGGCAAAATGAGTAAAAACACAACTTAAGCCTAATTACCATGCTAAAGGGAATCCTTGAAACAAGTGGGAATGATGTTCTACATTAAATGTCGCTAGCAGTGGTAACTTCATACAGGTGGCACACAGATGGGACCCCTCCTGAGAGCTGAGCTTGTTAATGAATCACAAGGTTGAGGAGGGGAAGGGGGCTGATATCTTGAACCAGACGGAGCACTCTGGCAGTGCATCATCGAGCTGCCCAGCATGCTGCTCGCCATTATGGCAAGGTGCCCCTTGAGCTGTTGGATCTGCAGATTAATCCAGACCTGGCAGCATTTCACCGCACCACGTGTCAGGCTGAGCAAACACCATAAATGGATTTTTCTTGATGTAACTGCAAGACACCGAGGATGAATAAAGGCCCCGATGGAGACTTTTATGAGCTCATAATTAATGGTGCAAAGTGTGTCACGAGTCCGATTTACGCTGTTTACTGTAAATGTATTTTATAAACTTACACCGGAGCCTGTTGACAAAGATTAGCTAAAGAGAAGAGAAGAGAAGAGAAGAGAAGAGAAGAGAAGAGAAGAGACAGATGGACAGCAGGGCTGCTGTCACAGGATATTAACACATCCACCTCAGGAGAGGAGTGTGTCATACAGGACAGTGGGATGAACTAGTGGGGTGAAACCAGGGTAAAAAAAACAACAACCAGGGATTCTGTGAGTGGGTGATGAAGGAGGGAAATCCCCTGCTGTCCTCATGACCTTTTCACTATACCTGACATGTTCAGGTAGGGTCAGAATAAGGGGATTGACACCCCAGGGAAGAGAGAAAAACACTCCTCTTACTCTGATAGCTTCTGCAGAAATGGAAATATTTCTACGTGTATCTTAAAAAAGCTGTGCTTGTGCATTCTTGCTGTGGTAATTGAACACACATGATGGAGGCTGGAGGAGGAGACACTGCTGTAAGGCCTCACTCAGTCTTGTCACATGGCTCAGCGAGGCCAGTGTGCATTAGTTTGTGTGTATGTGGGGCAAAACACTACATCCACTTGTGTGCCAATGAGAGGAAAGCTGGTTGCATGTGCGATAACTCACCATTTACACTCTTAATTTCCAAATAATTAAATCAGGCTATTTTAGTTTGCTAAGAGAGCAGCTGTAATTTGCAGGCATTCTGCTTGTAAGGACCGGTAATTATGGGTTTTAGAGTCCCCTAAAACAACTCCAACAGCTCCAACACAGGGCAGCTGTACATCTGGGCTTTCACACACATACTTGCATCTGTAAATGTGCTGCTGTTTATTGAACTACTTGTACCTAACACAGGTACAACACACAATAATAGGTTTTTAATTACTAGACTGTTAAAGATATGATGAATGCCACTCCAAACTATTTAATAATGAAGATGAATATTTAGTCATTTTAAAGAAGGACCATGGTAAATAGATAAACAGAAATGTTTGTGTTAACTACCTCAATTTTAGCTCTGAATCTCTATTTGTCACCTGATTTGTGTTGTTTACTCAGCGTTGCCACATACCTCAGAGTTTACGACTGAGCTCCACACTGGCTACTCTGTCAGGCTTTAATAAACCAGACTGCAGTAGAGTTAACACATGCGATAAGACAGCTAAACTGTTCTTCCACCTAAAAAGTGGAAAGCATTACTGTTCAAGAACAGACTGATAATTTCGCTCATGATAACAGAACAATAAACCCTCTTATTTCTGGCTGTATTTTTGCCATCACCTGACTTTCTGCAGTGAAGGTACTAAACCCTCGTGGCTCTAATTTACTGGAAGCATCCACACAACTTGAGGATTATCTCCCCGCCAGCCTCTACCTTGAATATGGCACAGCCTGAGAAACATATGGTAACAATCTGTGGCACCCCTTAATGCTCTGCCTCCATTTGCTTTTAATTAAACACATGCAGACACCCCACATACACACACTTAGGTGAGGAACTTAAAAAGGAAACAAATCAATAGGAAATGGTACAAAATAAGCTACGTCAAGGTTAAAATGTCCACATTTGTAACAAACTGATGTGACTGAGACTGTATTCATAATTTAAAGAGCAGAGAAGAGGCCTCATCTACAAGATAGACCAGACAATCGGCAGTGTTTATGCAGAGCTGGTTTGGTCGTGTCACTATTGACTAAATTAGGTCTATTTTACTCTCCATATATGGGTTTTTTAAGTGTTTCAGTGTAAATATCAAAACTGGAACACACACAATATGGAAGCTGAGGTGAGACAAACACACTAATATGGCAGTTATGTATACAGCGTTAGCACCTCTGATAAACAGACTAGCATTCACACACCTTTTTCCCAATGCAGTAAATGCGTGTGTGAGTGCATGTGGATTATGGGGGCTAGCAGAAGTAATCCCATTACCACATGGACGTCAGATTCAATCCAGTTTACAGTATGACACGGTTTAACACTCAGCTGTACAACTTGCTAGACAATGGATGCCAGTAATTAACCTGCCAACACATATGTGGTTTTCTTTAATGCGTTTTGTCACCCAAAGCTTACAGAGAAGCCTCGTTGCACACACTTGGTGAACTTCTTGTTTTCCAAGTTTGAAGTTCATGCAGGAAAACGTGTGCCTTTTACAGATGCCAAGGTAAAAAAAAACCACGAGATTCTCTTCTTAGTCTTAATTTCACTTGGAACCGGTGATGTCATGCTTTGCATGTTGCAAAGTGATCTGTGCATTTTCATGATCAGTTTCTGCTTTTAAATTATTTGATTTAAATTTAAAAAAAAGTTTGTCACACCTGTGACCCGACTGTAGTGTCCTAATCTATCTGATGAAAACCCAAATGATTTTTGACACCTGTGCATAATAATAATTCATAAACAGCATACACTCATTAGGTAAACTAAAAAAAAGGAACTAATTATGCAGGGAGGAGGGTTATGTAGTTCTGGATCAGGCAAAGATTGATATAAATAAACCACATATAAATGATGAACCACCTGGTAGCAGAAACTGGGATCCATCAAGATTAGCATGACAAGGCTAATATGTTTTTAGCGCATGCAAGTGTTTACATTTAGTCATGCATTGTTGGTGTGTTGCATGTAAATATTTTACACAAATGACTGAAAATACAGCAAAGGCTAACAGGACTGCCATTAGATAAATAATAATTGGCCAAAACCAAAATACTGGGCAAATAGAGACGAATCAACAAAATCATTATCCTGAGCGGGACAAAAATATCTTAACTACCCCATGAGCATGGATAAAAAACAAAACACAGAATCACCTGCATCCAATCACTGAATTTTCAGACCTTTTGTTAGCTGTTTCCAACTCATGGAGGCTGATGTAATAATCCAGAAGGTTAGTGAATCTCTTACCAGGACAATAAACGTTAGTGTGTTTGAATGTGACTACACCCTTCACCATCCAACAATCCAGAGGATGACGACTCTAATCAGACTCTCACCACATTGTCATTCATTTATGCATTAAGCAGATGGAGACGGGAAGTGTTTTGCACACTCTGTCACCCGTGTCGTCACTCTCAGGAGAGAAAGACCAGCTGTTGATTCCAAAACTCAATGAAGTACTCCTTTATTCCAAATGCAGCACCAGGTCAGCCAAATAACACATGCATTAGTTTTTTTTGTTTTCTTATGTTCTATTTCTACATTATAGATATTTCATACATAAATGATTCTATCCATACAAAATATAAAAATATGCGAGGCCTCATTTACAACTATATTTACACCAACTTCTTTAACTTAAGTGAAATTATTAATTAATATATGTACATATGAGCTGAATTCAGGCGTACAGTGCATCCTATATCTAAATCACATTGCATGTTAAACTGTACCAAACGGGCTATTCTGTACACTTGTTTGCTGTGTGGAAATGCAGTTCAGACAAAAACAAATTGCACATCAGCTTTGGACAAAGGTTGTGACTGAAAAGAAGTGCACATGTAACTGCTGGCCTTGACACTCAGGAGATACTGTAAAACATTAAAATGAGGAAACATGCAAACACTTTTGTTTTTTTATTTTTTATGGTCTACTGACGGCAATTCATCACTGACTTAACTACATGGTTATCAACACTCAACACTGCAATGTTCTTTTGTTCCAGATGAAGGATTTTAGTGTACACAAGCTGAACTTATTGTAATTCGCCGTCTAGAGGTTAAGAGATAATACAGTTCTTGCTTTTTCTGCGTTTGCGGGTATGCAACTGCCCGCTGCGGTTAGGTCCTCCCAACCCTGTGTTGTACTTATGACCCAGTTCCTGGTTGTTGATGTAGCGCAGCTGGATGGGCCTGGGGATCGGTTCGCCCAGGAAGTAACCCTCATCCTCTGATTCTGAGGATGAAGAGCAGGTGGAGCACCAGTCATCGTCATAATCATCCCAGGAGTACTGGCTCAACCCGGTGCGTCTGCTGGCCCCGGGGTTCTGCAGAGTCAGGTCTGATGTGGTCCTTGGGCATTGCCTGAAGAACTGGGGTTGGTATCTACCTCCTCCTCCAACTCCAAACTGATCCCTGGCGCTCCTTGGGGGTGGGAAGCGGTCATAATCCTCTCTGACTTGCAGCTGCGGTCTCTCTTGGGGTCTTACCCTTCGCTCTGAAACCAAGTTTAGAGCATTTTCTGAACGAGATCGACGAGATCTTCGGGTGCGGTGATGGTGGTGTCGACGCCTCTGTGGAGTCTCTTCTGGAGCATCTATTCTGATATTTGCTCCTCTTGCCCCAACACCACCCACGCGCTCACTAATGGGTGGCAGACGTGCAGCGTTGGCACTGCTTACTAGACTAATCCTATCCTCCTCTTGGTAGGTGAAGCCAGGTGCCAAATGAGGCATGCCCATACCCATGCCAGGAGGGTCACAATACTGCACCTGGTACTGAGAAGACCTGGGGGGTTTTGTTTCCATGTAGGACTGCCTGGCGCTAAGACTGTGAATAGACTCAGAGCTACGAAACTGCACAGAGGAGTTGAGGGTGTCCATGTTACTTTTCTCAGACACAGTCATTCCAGAGTCTTTGCTCAGATCCGGCATTGAGAAATGAGAGAGGTGCTCCTGATGCTTTCCTCCACCATCTGCTGAGTTTCCTGGAAGGAAAAAAGTTGCAAAATATGTTAACTTCTGTCATACTTCGTAAATCCATCACAGTTAGAAGTAATATACAACAGCATGGTAAGTAAGTACCAAGTCTGTTTAAATTCTATTGATTCCTGACCTACCTGTAGCATTTGACAGGGCCAAGGACTCCATGGATCCTCTTGGGGTCTGCTCTAGTGGGGTCAGATGTTCTGTGAAGTTAAGTGCATTAATGGGGTTTCTGCTTCTTGCTACCTGGGCACTTGTTGGAGGCCCTGCATCTCTAACCCTCTGAAAGCCGTGCAAACTGATCGAGCGCTTGTCCGAGGAGAAGCCGTTGTGCTGAGAGCAATGGGACACCTCGGTAAAGCTCTTTTGGGTCCTCAGTTTGGGTGGATAGTACTCCTCAGGAACTGCCTGTTGGAACCAGGTCTCATTCAGAGAGTGGCCCTTCAGGGCTGAGACTGGAGGTCGCTTCAAACCTCCATTCTCCTTGAGCCTGTGATCATGCTGCTGATTAGAGGAGCAGGAGGAGTTATAGGCGCTCCTCACATTGCACTGGCTGAGGAGCTGCAGAGGAGTGGGATTGGCCCTTGGGTCGGATGGTGATTCATAACCATCTCCTGCTTGCTCTTGGTTCTGCCAGGAAGGCGGTTCTCGAGTCAAACTAGGCGTCTGGCTAGAGAGACTCAGAAGATCCATTTGTAAAGACAGAGGGTCCACCTCCCCTGAATACCTCTGAGTCTGCAACCCACCTGCTCCACCTCTGCTCTTTGTCATCTTGGAGCTACGTCTAGACTCTCTGGTGGAGCGGGCGCTTTGGAAGGCCGAATCAGAGGAGTCAGAGCCATTGGGCTCCTCCCCGATACTGCAGGAGCGCGAGCAGAAGATTTGACCCTGCTTGGGCAGGAAGGGCCGGCCCAACAGGGAGCGTTTACAGCTGGCACAGCAGAAGCAGCCCTCCGTGGCGTGCCAGTGCTGCCCGTCATACGTCATCTGGCCTTGATCAATGCCTGCAGCAAAGAAAAGCACAAAAATACACCAGAGTTTAGGTAAAGTGACAAAAATTCTCTGAAAACTCAAAGCATGATGTCTTTATCAATAGGCTTAGAACTGCTACCATGAAATTAACGTCTAATTTGAAATGCAGCCATATATAAAAATAGCACCGCATTTCAAGGAGCTTTCTGTCTGAGACAATGGAGCTAGAGCCAGTAATTTCAGTGCTGTGGGGCAGACTCATTATGGCACTTGGCCAGGATTGCATAAACATACAGCATTTTGAGAATGTTTCAAGTCGTAGGAAAAAAAAACAGCTATTTTCTAATGGCTGCCATCTGGTTTGAGAGTGTTTTCTAGCGGTTTCAGTTTATAATCACTTGTACTTTTTAGCCAGTTGCTTTTCTGTATCCTGTCTGACAAATAATTACAGATCAAATTAGAGAAATATGAGCCATCTCACACCTGGCCCCTCTACCAGGGGGAATTACACACATACTGATGTTTTTGCTGCTATGAAAGCAGATAAATACCCCAGATTTTCCTCTCAGTGCCAATAACTACAAGTTGTAAGACGTTTTGACACTTCACAGGTTGAAAAGTCTCTTGATTTAGTCATACCTTTTACCCAAAATGACTAAGTTGTGATGCGTCTTTTACATGTTTCTGTGCAAAGTAAATCAAGGTCTCTTTGTAACTTAACATAAACAGCTAAAACATCAACAGAAACAGCATACCAATATGTTCTCCACAGGAGTCGCAGTATTCGGCATAGAGGGACTCGAAGCAGGAGCAGCAGTAAGGCCGACCCTCCTTCATGATGTAGCGCTGGCCCCCCAGCACCGTCTCACACTCAAAACAACAGAAGTGCTTCATGTGCCAGTGACGGCCCTCTGCCTCGGTGCACTCATCCGCAAAAATGATCTAAGGAAGCAGAGATTAAAAAAGTATCTTTTATTACAGGCCTGCACTTGGGTTATTACTCAGTGCTGAATGACACAAAGAATTGGCCTGCTTCTCTTCTCCTCCGAAGGCACTACTTCTCTTGGCTCTGAACTTTGAGATCGGCTTCTCTGTATTTGACTTGTGTAGGAGGTTAATGTAACTAGGGACTTTGTTAAATCGAGGTGGCACATTTGCTTTTAATTGCACTGCTGTTAAACCATCGGGGTGTCTCTTAAGTACTAATGGTGTCCTTGTTCCCATTTGCACAGTAACAGAGTAAGTTGGTGTTAATGGTTGGGAGATCAAGCTATTGAAAGCCGACCTCATTAAGTTGGAAAGCCCGTGAGCGTCATATGACAGCTGTTTGGTGTGTATGTAGGCATGCGTAAGTGCAGGCTCTGTGTGTGCGTCTAAATGCATTATAAATAGCTCTACTGACAGTTATATGTGCATCTATTAATACACGGTCATCTGTGTGCAGGCATGTCATGTGGTCATGTGTCTACCTCATCGCAGGCGGTACAGCGTGGCTTTAGCCTCTCTGCGTGGTGCCGGCCGCAGTAGATCTTCCCATCTTGGTAGAAGTAGATGAGGTCCACCAGAAGTTCATTGCACATGCTGCACACGAAGCAGGCAGGGTGCCAACACACGCTGTGGGCCGCCCGTGATGCGAACACAGCGATGTCGCCACCATTAATCTGGCCTCCGCACTAAGAGAGAAAGAAATGAACCATTGCACCTTTTTCTTCATAAACTACTATTTTTACCCTTTGTCATTACATTTAAAATCTCTACAAACTTACAGCACTATTTATAAAATTCATCAAATGAAATTTTATATGAAATATAACATATGAAATATATGAACCCTCTAGTTCAACGCTTCAAGAACTGAATTAAGTTACTGAATCTTTAAAGTAGCACTACACAACTTTCCAACTTCCAGACTCTATGTTACTGTATCATGATGGCACACTGACATTTGTTATGTGCATTTCTGACACCGTCGTTGCCCAGCTGTGTTTCCGAGGCTGAGAAACTGCACTTGATTATTTTTAATCCATCCTGGAACATCAATTTACAGCAGCATTTTGCTTTATGGCACCTGATCACATGCTAACAAATAGATATCAACATACTGGTCGTTTTAAACATGCACCATGGTTGATTCAGCAAAGAAACCCAAGAGGACATTATCAGAGGAAGCGAGGAAAAGAAAGAGAGGAAGTGACATAGCAAAAAATAAAACAAGAGTTAACATCGGACATCAGAATGATGCTGCCATCACCATGTTTGCCTGCGGGGGTGATATTAATAAGGTGATGCTTGTGGCCTGGATTTGTCGACATGCTGCTGGTAACGGTTTTAAACAAACTTATCCACTTTTAATCAGATCAGAGAATTTTATTTCTCTTGGTACAAAACTCTAAAAGGTCTATTTACCATGAAGGTCTGATTGCTCAAGTACTGCATTTATAGAATAAAAGTTACTTAACATTTCATTACATTCATTTAGCCGACGCTTTTATCCAAAGCGACTTACAATGGTCAGGCAGTAGCGTTAAGGGTCTTGCCTAGGGACCCAACTAGAAGGTGTTAATGTTTGTCCCCTGGGGGGGATTCGAACCCTGGTCTCCCACATGGGAGACTGACGCTCTACCGATTTGCAAATTGCTTTTGTGTTGTTGAAGATCTTTCTTCATGATTGTAAAACATTTGTGATCCTCTTTGGTTTGGAAGTTGGATTGTAAAGAAAGTTGACTTGATCTGTCGCGTGGATTCTATTAACTCATTTTATAGACCCGACACGGGCAGGATGCAGCAGAGCTCAGTTGCAAGAGTTTCCCCAAAGCATTTTAACGGATGAAAAGATGACTTTTTCTGCACATAAACGTCATATTCTTGCCTGACAAGCCACTAAGAATTTAAACTGCTCCTCAAAGTCTCAGCAATGGCAGTAATTTGTTCGATGTGACAAAAAAAAGAGCCAATACCAAGATTCAGTTTATTTAAATTGAAAATCAACCTAATAACTGAGTATATTTTAGGATTGCTCAAACATTAAACTGATTGATAAACTCTGGTTTTACAGATGACACTGTGCACACTGTTTTCCAACAAATGAGAAAAATCCATCAAGTCAGTGTCCTTTTCCTCCTTGAGAAGCTCAGTCTCAGCCCTAATCCTGATCCAATTTACCAGACTGATGCAATTCTGTAACAAATTTTTGCACAAAAGGTGGAGAGCGTGTTTATATGTGTGTTCAGGAGGTCACGCACAGACAGAAAGCAGAGGAAGAGGTGCTGCTATATAACACCATGGGGTAAACAGGGATGAATAAAGTGCAGAGATAAATGGGAGGATAAAACAGCGAGTGTGACTGGTGTTGGGGTGTAAAAGCAGAGACTGGGAGATAAACAAGACAGAGTGGTCATGTAAAGTAGATTTAGAAGGGTGGGAAGGAGGAGACCGAGTTCGAGGTACAATCAGGCACAAAGCCTGCTGCTGGAAGGAGGCCCAATAAGAGATGGGGGGGTTTCAATCAATACACACTTTCACTATCATTCTGCACCCTCCTGTACTGCAGGTGTGCTTTTCTTTCTTTCTTTTTTTTTCAGCTAACTGGACAAGAAACACAAGCTACAAAGTAGCTATACACCCGGGACATCATCACACTTTGGCTGAACTTGCTCTAAACACAGTAACAAATGGCTGGGGGATGCTGAAGTGTGCAGGTTTGTTGTTAAAAGGACACTCCGCTGCACGCAACAGTCCCACAAGCCTACTAAAAGAGTACATGTAAGCTGTATAATAAATATTTGATGGGACACTGGATACTACTGTGAAATAACACTTCTGTTTTAACTCTGATCTAGTTCCCTGAGTTGTTACGTAAAGCAAAAGTTTAAATCAAATAAATTGTGTAATTGCTGGAGTTCAACAGCTGCCATGACAGAGAGACAACAAGACTGCATGTGCACACAACACTGCAAGACCCTTTGAAGACTTTGAGGTGAAACAGAAAAGGTCACAACATTGTAAGAAAAAGGAGATGAATGTTGCGTCTGTGGCCTTCATGTGACAACATGAGCCAGCTCCATAGCTCATCGCACCTTAAATGCCAGCAGACCATTCAAGGTGTCAGTCACAGGATTCATCGCTTTCATTTCACTGGCCACATGACGCACCTCTGGCCGTGTGACACGTGATTCATTCATGTCATGGTTGCCCCATGCAGACGTGACATTTACAATTTAAACCACGTGTTAATAAAGAAAACTTGGTGTTTGACGTCTTTATCGGCTACCTGCTCGCAGATGGCTCCCGTCATTGTTACAGGGAATGGACGGACATTGCCGCGACCTAGGTTTTCCCGTTTCCTCTGGTTACTGAAGAGCTTCAGTTCTCGCTTCTCCTCGTCATCCAGACTGTTACAGTAGCGTACCTGAAAAACAAAATAACACAGCACATCATAGGATTAACATGCTGTCCAGTCTTAGGTTGGGTCATTTTCTAATTTCATTATGCTTTCAATATATTTAACGCAAGTTTACAATAAACCTCAAAGGAGCTGCACATCATGAACTTCCATCACATTCTTCTGATATACCTCCTCATTTCACTGCCTATTAAACCAACCTGATGCACTGCGCAAACATTAGAAAACAAAGTATTATTGATGACAGTATTGCAAACATTACTTTGACTTTCTTTCAATAGTGCTTCCCCCCTCCACCTTTGCATACCTAAGCCTACTTGTTTCAGTCAGAAAATGCTACTAAAGCTGCCTCTGATAAAGGTGACCGATCCCCTGAGGGAATGCACTTTGTCTTAATTGTGAAACCAATATCTCAGGAAGAATTGTGGTAATGACTTATTAATGTAACAAATCTTCATAAGCAGCTGCAATCACCCCGCAATCTCATTCGTGCCCATTAAGAAGACAGAATCCATTTTTCCTGTGCCTGTCTCTTCTTTTGCTCCCTTCTTATCTTTGCACTGCCCTGAAGGAGGGGAGAGAAGATAGATGGATGGAGGTGGGGGGAGGGCTTCAGTTTGGACTCTCACCTCATTGTCATGAGGCGGGAGCTGATGGAGCAGCTGTTTGATACGGTATTTCTCTCCTGGGCTGTTCACATAGGGCACCTTGTCCTCAGGCAGGGAGCTGTAGTACTGATGAACCTGAGGAAGATACAGAGACAGCGAGAGGATGAGGATGATGGAGAACTTACAACTAACTGACAAATCCAAAACAGCAGTGGTCTGTAGATGGTGTTCAGTTATCATTTATTTCAGCTTAGACAGTGTTATGGGTTAACTGTCACATATTTAAATGTCTAAGCCTTCAGTTTATTGTCAAAAGGAAAAACTAAACCCTTAATTTGAACTTTTTTTATTTAATAAATAGTACAAATCAATTAAATTGTTAAGAAAATCTTGATAAATCTTTTCAGCACCCAATGGTTCAAACGTGCAAAGATATATTTATTGTATCAAGATCAACTGGAAGTCATTCACACACACAAATACACACACATGCTTAAAATCCCTTTGATTTATGGCCTACCAACGGAGACTTAATGGAACCTCACTTCTCCATCTCTGCACATTGACATGGGAATGTATCACTGACCCGTCAAATGTGCGCACACACACACACACACACGACAAAGGCATTGATTAAACCACATGAATATAGCCGTGTGTGTGCACACAAATGTGTGCTGCAGCAGAGTAACTCTAATCTGAGCATTCCAAATAACTTGGATACTTCCAAAGAAGACAATAAGTGTCAACTTCATGCTATTTATTGCCCTTATTTTTTACTACACTGTAATGGGGGACAGGGTATAATAAAGGTCAGAGAGTTATAGAGGAATGTAAGTGAAGGGGGGTGGAGCAAACCAACGAGAGCCAGAGGGTTTTAAAGAAAGATTTTAAGGACAGAGGTCAAAAAGAGAGGCGCAGCAGGAATGGAGGCGGTGAAGTGAAAATGTTGAAAAGACGCAGGAAGAGTGAAAGAAAAACAACAAGAAATACAGAATACATGAATCCTTTCATGAAGACGGCATCCCCGATCAATTCTTGCTGACTGTGTCTTGTCTGGCTTGATGACCTGTCGGTCTATTGAGTGGATTTACTGACTCTAAGCCATCAGCTCTATCCTTGGCATCAACACCAAGTCTCTCACACAGATTAACCTGAATAATCCAGACATGCATCAGTGAATGAAGGCATCAGATAAGTCTGGTAAAAAAAAGCATCTTCCTTCCTGCGGCCCTGCTTTGGTGCTGACATGTGATGCCTTGTGCAGCAGCACAAAGCAGGGCCGATGCCAGGGCAAGAGAAGTCACAAATACTTCATTTTGCAATTGATTGTTGTGTTAAATGCCACCCTTACCTCATTTCCATAAAAGATGTCACTTTCCATAAAGGATTATGTCTGAATAATAACAGCAGAACTTCTGCACAGAAGGAAAACAAAGTTACAGCTACGTGTTCCCGCTTGTGTGGCTTTGTTTTCGGTCTGTGTGAGTTGCAGGAGCTATGTGGGACAGTACGACAGAGGAAGACTTATTCCCTCCATTGAAACTGGTTAAACCATCCTTATCTGACCGGGAAAAGATGGCCAAGGTGTCATTGTGGAGGGCGACTCGTCAGCCTGTAAAGCATGACGTTAAAAGTTGCAGAGAAAGGAGGGAATACCTCCAACACGTTTCACCTGCAGAAAACTCCCAGCTTTTTATTCTAAAGGTAAATGCTCAGTAGTTTGGTAAAATTATGTTAATGTTTATCAATATTACATTTGATTTGAATGTAATATTAAAATCAAAAGTTATTATGTGGTTTGCAATTTTGTAATTATGTATGATTCTGGTTGGGCTAACAGCACAACATGACTTGGGGTGAGGTTGTTGCGTTTTAATAGTCAGAGTGCAAAAGCCTGCATAAGAAACAGCATTTTATTTAAAAATGTGGGACTTTTTTTCTTTATTTCTACTGTTCCAGTTTTATTCATGTATCAAATAGCAGCTGTTCTGCTAAAGGCTGAAAGTCAAAGTTAGCTAGATGGGTTTCTTTTTAGATGTGTTTCTAAATTCCCTACACAGCTCAAAAGGAAACGTTCAAAACCAATTTTAGATTGTAGTTTTCAGAAAATCAAATCAAATCAAGTTTATTTGTATAGCCCTACAAAGTTGTCTCAGAGGACTTTACAGAAAGAGGTGTAAATAAACAGAGTCAGTAATAAACAACATGAATGTACAGA
>JBAMHW010000003.1:32260909-32285026 GCA_037177495.1 Rhadinocentrus ornatus
TTCTGTAAAGTCCTCTGAGACAACTTTGTTGTGATATAGGGCTATACAAATAAACTTGATTTGATTTGATTTGAAAACCGACCAGCTATGGGCCCTGCCACTGCTCTCAGTAAGTCTCAGACCTGTAGTAAGCTGTTCCAAACACCATGAGAGGATTTAAAGAAAGAAAGCAAGCATCATGGCCAGCTCAGGGGACATACCTCAGATAGCATTGCCTGTCTGGAGTCCTGGCATGCTCAGAGAGTCACTGCTTGGTAATTTTAGACAGTTAGCCAAACAAGTTTACTCCCTCTCCAAGCTTGCATATGAACATATTAGCCTCTGTCTTTATCAGGAGACAGGATGAGCAATATTGCAAATACATGTTTCCTGGTGCTGGGAGTCTATCTGAAATATGCAAGTAAAGTCTTACAGGCTCAAAGGATCTCATCCTATGAGACCGTTTATCATGTCTTACCAGGAAAGGAACTAATGTATACATCATCTGATACAGTCAGGAGAACACTCCTGATAAATTGATGTTTATATCTTGATATGAAACATAGCCGAGATCCCAGCAAAGCCTCTCCATCTGGCTTTTTTAGAAACACTGGTCTCCTTTCCTTTCATGTGGCAAATGCTGATGGCTATCACTCTAGAGTCAACACATGAGGCAGCTGGGACTCACCCCAACAGCTGATAGCTCAGACATGTTGGGAGTTGGAAAGAACTCACTTCCCATACAGATTTACTTCCTACAGCTTCAGAATGCACCTGAATGTTTGCGTGAAACCCAAAATAAAAACAAAACTGGACTCTCATTTTGGTCGCGCTTCACCTCTCCAGTAACTTTCATGTCTTGCTGACAACAGTAGTAAAAACCTTCTTGGTCCTTGCATTTTTCTTTAAAGCTGCACGTTAGAAAATGCTGCAGAAAGCTGGAAAGTCCAAATCAGCTTCTTAAATTTAGCAAAAATAAAACAAAAAAAATCCACATACTGGAGGTTGTTGTTGCCTCCCCTGAAAGAGATTTCATACAGATTAGGCCAGATGGAAACACCTTTCGGGAATCAGTTTGGACATTTGTAAACATATTACTCACATGACTGATCACATGAACAACCAGCTGTTTCTGCTTCCAGAGAATAAACATGACCAACACTCTTGAGTGGCACTTTGGAGATGAAGCAGAAGCTGTCGTGAAGCACTGCAGATAATACTTGTAGATGTGTGCTGATGATCACTGTTTGCTTACATGCTGCTGGGTAGCTACCCATACGCTACATTAGAAGTGTAATGATGCATGGGAACACTTGCATTTAGTTTCAAAGAAGAGGACAGAGTTGCCAGGGAGTATAAAAGTTCACTGGCCTGATACTCAGTTTTGGTCAAACTACTCTGCCCAGAAAGCAGATTTAGTGAGACATAAAACATGGGCTTACTGTGGGTACTCCACCCAAGAGCCCCTCTGTACCCATGTTCCCAGCAGATAAGTGGCCATTATTCATCCTGTGCCGAACATTAACTGGATTAATTCTGCTTGGGTTGAGGGGGTGAAATTGTATTTGTCCAAAAGGAGGGAAATGGCAAGGAAATGAGGAAAGCAGCCAGCTTGGCTTTAATTCTAATTAGTTTGGGGGTTCGTTAGCACACAAACTCTAGTCTCCCTGCAGAGGCCTTGCTGATACAGAGGCCTGCGTAAGTCATTAAGCCAAAGAGGGAAAATAAGAGGGAGACAGAAAAGAAAAGACAGAGAGGAGGGAGGGGGCAGACAGGAAGAGTATGGACACTTAGTTTCACGCATTAAGGCCCAGGGCAATGAGGTGACCTTGCAGAATGACTCCTCATGGGGACTGGAAGCTATTTTTTTGCCCCTCCTGGCCCACTTAGACAAGTGCCCCTAAGCGCAGAGGAAAAGTACACCCCAACCCCACCTCCACTTCTGTCTATCCATCAGATCATCCATGTCGATTGTAGGCAAAAGTCTTTATGTAACTCAGTTTCCAGCTTGTTGTATCCAACAAATGTGGTTTGTTAATGACTTTTTCTCATGTACATGTGGAGTTTGATTCCAATTCTAATTGGGTTGTTCTGGCTGGGGTTCGAAGGAAAAGAGAAAACGTAAAGAAATCATGTCCCATTTCGTTAAAATAGGATATGATTAGAAGAAAAGACACTGGCCTAATTGTTATTCCTGTGGCCTTGCTTTAGAATTCTAGACAGTTTGTAAGAGAAGATACAATTTTCTGATTTCTTGGCCTCCACATCTGCAATGAATAATGATCTGCTTTTAAAGATGCTGTAAAGTATTTCACAAAAGTCTCTCATTTCTCTCCCAGCAATGCATGAAGCAACAGCTCTGATACTGAATAAATTTGTGGTCTCATGAATGAACCACCCACCTCCCAACCTCCCACATTCGTACCCTGCAGCCACTTCTCTGACTCAGCTTTTATTCAGCCTCCACCGATGTTCCTGCTTCTTACCTTCTCATAAATATCAAAATGAAAAGGGTGGGAGTCAGCACTGATTTGTTGACCCTACTGGTTTAGCTTTTAGTTTCATTCACAACTTCATCTCATCCACTAAACCTCTTATGATTATGTTTTTTCTCAGGGTCTCCCTTTAACAAATCACCTTACAGCCTTTAGCAGTGGCCATAAACACATCGACTATCCAGATGTTGATTCTTTAATAATGAATCATAACATGCTCATTAGCTGGACTGCATTTTGCAGCAGCCATAGAGTTGATATATGAGATTATCACTTGTTTTCAGAAAGATACAGAACACCAAGTCATTACATAAGTATTAAGCGGAGGCTTCTGTGCAGTCTTTAAGATGTGGATTGTGTATTAAAGTGAATTTAACCAGTTGGAGTAAAAACAAAAGGAAAGACATGCTTAAAATAAAATCAGAAGCTGTTAAGCCTCTGGAGCAGTTGTGATGTTTGTTGCGTTTTGGCAAATCTATTAATGTCAACTAAAGGTGATTTAAAAATTAAGAGTAAAAAGCAAAGAAACAAAGAAATTGTAACAGATTTGTGGAACATCAGTCATTATCTGTACCGCTTATTCCTATTACGGGCCGCGGGGCGAGCTGGAGCCTATCCCAGCAGTGTTTCAGGTGAAAGGCAGGGTACACCCTGGACAGGTCACCAGTTCATCGCAGGGCCAACATACATAGGGACAAACAACCGTTCACACACACACTCATTCCTAGGAACAATTTAGAGGGAGGACATGCAAACTCCACACAGAAAGGCCACCAGCCCCCTACATTCGAACCTCCCCCAGCCGAGGCTCAAACCAGCGACCTTCTTGCTGTGAGGCTGCGGTGCTAACCACCACCATGCAGCCAATTGTTGAACATGATGGGGAAAAATTTGCAAAACAAAATATTTAATACCAAATTGATAGCTTCACTGTAATGGTTTAAGCTCTAATATCTTAATTAAACCCTAAAACGTCAGCTTGAATATTTCAATTCTTAGGGCTTGTGGGCAGAGCAGCAACATGTTATCCGCCTAAAGGCTTTCGATCCACTTGAAAATGCACAAAAGGTGGACTGCTTATGTAAAACTGAACTGTAAGTATTGTTTGCAATTTGCTATCCACACAATTCAACTGGATTCTTTCAACACCCCTAATAACCAACTAAGTGGACATTTGAGCTTCTCATCAGAGAGCCAGTCTGTGTTTACAGCAGCAGTTTCAAGCCAAATTAATGATGACAAAAATGCTACAACATGAGTCACAATTGCCAAGTGGGAGTATACCTTGAGGTCTGACTTGCTGCATCGATGCTGTATCTACAGACTAACTACAAGCTGCAACCTATTTGTGGTGGGAGGGGCAGAACTGGCATTATTCAAAGCTCTTAAGGTCTTTCCATGAAGAGCATTAATTAGCTACTTAAAGCCGACTTTGCTTCGCATACATTCAAACTGATCTGTGGCCAAAAACAATGTGGCCATTAACAGTTTTTCAAGAAATCAGTCCTAGAGATGGGAAGACTGAAAAAATATTGAGAAATATAGAAATCATAATATTCAAATGATTAAAAACAGATTGGATCGGGTTAGAAATGATCATTTTTATGACTATTTTTTATTCATAGTAGCTGATTGAAGAAATGTCCGGTCAGGATGTTTAAAGTTACACAGAATCACAAGCAGCAAACTGAGAGGTCACAATAAGCAGCATCCCAAAATACTCATCTTTATTGGAAAGGGATTGAAAAAAAAAGTAGAAAAAGTCGACAAGTAAAATGACACAACATACACTTACTAACTTAGATTTTTTACCAAAGGCTGGTTTAAGTTAAATAATCCTATTTCATCTTGTTACACTGTTTACCCCAACAAATGAGAAGAAAATTCCACTCACATTCACACCACACCATGTCCCTGTCAATAAGGCCACTACAGCTCATCTCAGGGTCTCGAAGGCCTGCAGGCAGTATAGATTGGAGAATTGCCATTTCCAGGACGTGACAGGCTTGCAGTGTGCTTCATCACAGGCAGATGAAACCGCTGAATTTGGAGCTTCACTGACCGATTGCTGCTGAGCGCTGAGACCATAGGTAGCAAAGACTCACACAAGGACAGGCAATGCTGCAGAAATGCCACAGGAGGAAGGATGAGTCACATCTACTCACACAGACACAAAACCCATTAAAGACTTTTATCAAACTGAGGTCAAACTTTTCAGTGAATGCATCTCAGAGAAAAAAAAAGACCTTTAATCCATCCCTTTTACTGCCTTTTAATATACACCGCGGGCTTGTTTTGGATGCCAGGTGTCTGAAAATTTCTTACTGGAAAGGTCACATTTAAGTTCCTATTCATCTGCAGCTTTTCCGTCACCCATCTTGTTCCCTTGTTACAGTTCTACCCACTTAGTTCCTTATTCAAAGCATGGCCCATTAAGAAGTCGTGAACTAGAGCAGTACCCTTAGAGAAAATCATCCGAGTCTGTTCCTCCAGCCTACAGACTGGCCCGATGCTTCAGCTTCTGTTTATTTGAACTGTGAACCTCCATGCGAAGTGTGTACGTGAAAGGAAAAGTGCAAGTGTGTGAGACTGTGAGAGAGAGAGAGAGAGAGCATGTGTGGCTACTGAAGAGGTGAAGGGGAGGGAACCGTTCCACACAAAACCCACTGTCTCACCCTCCGATTTCTTTCACACCTCTCTTAACACTCTTTTCACAGCATATTTATTCGCCCCACGGGCTCCTGGCACTCCTCGGGTTCTCCAGGCCACAGATGGGCCTCTGTGCAGCCCGTTTGAGGCTGCACTGCTCAGGCACAAGGAAGCTGAAAACAGACCTCTTACACCCCATGTGGAGCTCCAGACACAATAATAATACTGTCCTTCTGCTGACCGTGTATGACATCACAGCCTGGTGCTCACACGTTCGCTTATGTTCACACACACATACAGAAAGCTTACAGATACTACTGCTCCAAAACAGTTTAAGCAAGAATGCACAGAATTGAACACACATCTTTATACATGAAATAACAAAAGCTAGTTTTGACAAGCACACTGGGACAGAAAGATGGGCGAATCGGATTTCTCAGAAAATCGAATGAAACACTGTCGCCTTTTCAGCCTTACGAATACCAAAACAAGAAAAATGCTTTCAGATTTTAACACGTGAAGCGTAAACATGTATAAGAAAATAGAGTGGAAGAGTAGCACCCAAACCCTGGCTGGGGCTAAAACAGTGGCAACCTATCATCAGCATTATTCCCTTTAAAAAAGTTTGTACTTGTTTAAGAGAAACTAATTCAAAGAGCTTCTGAATGACTGACTTGAAGCTAAAAATCTTGCGACAGCTCTCTAAAACATAGTACAAGTAACTACTGCCGGTGTGAATATGTTTCTGCACAAAAACACATGTATTGGTCAGATAAAGAGCATGATGCTGGAAAGTCAAACACTGGGAAAATGGATGCACGAGAGATCCAAACAGACAGTACACAGCAAGCAGCCATAGCAGTGTCCTTACAAGCTACTATAGCCTGTTACATTCATGCTTTAGGGGATAGATTTTCTCCTGGAACTGGGTGGAGGATGCTTGTACAAAAAGAGTGACATACTAGTCTGTAACAAAAAAGACAGAGTTGATATCCTCCATGTCTAATCACATCACAGCACTGCAGCTTAAGAGTGTTTGGTGCCTGTTCTGGCTTTTCTCTGGTATGTGGGTCAGCATACCAGCCAGCATAACACACTCTGGACAGGAAAGGCAGCTCTGTGAGTGTGCTTCTTTTTTTTATGTGCGTATCTGCATAGCCAAGACTGTGCCAACCACAAGACTTGATGCTGGCGTCAGAATAAATCACATTCGGCTTGATATTCCACCCTGGCAGCAAACCAGGAAGTCCTCTAGAGAGAAACAGAGAGAGATCATAAAAAGAGATCATAAAAGCAACATCAATGTGCAAAAGGCTGACCAGGCAAGAGAGAGGGATACATAAAAGGTGGTGTGAAAAGCACGGTGTTGTGAGAGACAACACTTGGGAGAGAAACACAATGAGGAAGCAACAAAGAGGGGGAGCACCTGGCATCACCAAGCCCATCCATCTGCAGCCAAGCTGCATGCCAAAACATTCATACAAACTATGGAATCAACTTATGGATTTGTCTCATTCCTGATTCACTCATTATTGTGGAAATTTGGATAGATTCCCTGCTGACCTGATCTATGAGACACACCAACACATGAACCTCCTACACATTTGCATGTTCTCAGTCAGAATGATTTGTCCATATGGCCAGTGGCGGACTTCCAACCTTGGCACAAACCTTAAAACACAAAAAAGAAAACATGTCATTGCACTCTATTGATCATGAGCTACTTTGCATTTAGCTGTTGCTACTAAGCCTGTTGGTCTATGTGATCCTCCAAATGCCACAGATATTTCCAAAAGATCAGAGTGCTGTTTTGCTATTGTGAACTTTATTGATTACGTATAAAAATCAAGAGTGAGAGTATTTGAACTGATTCTTTTGGGACAGACTTTCATTTTCTCAAACCATTTCTGATCAATACATTGAATCAGCAGGATTTGCACAAAAATAATCAGAAGGTTACTTGATGGAAACTTGAAAATTAATAGATGGATTTGTAGACAAACTATAGATTTTAAAATATCTCTTGTGTTGGGAAGCGGATATGAGAGAGCATCATTTTTTGATGACACAGCACTGATCTCGGGGTGCAGACAGCAGTCCCTGAATACACAGACCTCTCACATCTGGGACACATTTAGTGCCCATGTGCAATGTATTATATATTTTTGGAAACTCAGTCATGCTCGGCTCTGTAATCTGTTGATGGGATTTTATTCCTGTTGTTCATGGTTTGGTCTGTTGTGACTCCGGCCTGGTAAGCTTTTTTTTTCTTTTTCCAAGAGAAGCTAATTCAGCTCAGAAAAGGAATAGACAAAAAAAAAGTGCGTCTGCAGAAAAATGACAAATCAGCTGATTAACATCCTACAAAGTCAATGTAGCTCTTTCCCCGCTGGGATCTTCACACTGCAAGAATCCTCAGCTGCAAATGACTATTTTAGAGCAGAGGGTTGAAATTTGTCACCCTTGTGTTCGGCAGGCTCGGCAAACGTTAGAGTTCCTGTGTCGGCTTAAATTCTGATCATCAGCTTGAAGGCTTCTAGATAACTTCACAGAAAAGTGGCTGCAACTTACAGCACAGGTGGCACAGAACTTCAAGTAGTAATTCTGGGAAACATGTTACTGAGGGTTGAAGGAGAAAATGACTACCGCAAGCAGTACCGTCGCCTCACAGCAAGAAGGTTGTGACAGTTTTCTGTGATGTTTGCATGATCTCCCTGTATGAGCATGCAGGTTGTCTCCAAGTACTCTTCCTCCCACAAATCCTAAAACAAGCTCAATAGGCAATTCTCAATTCTCATAAGTGTGAACTTGAGTGGTTGTTTGTCTGTGTGTTGCCCCTGCAATGGAGGGGCGACGAATCCAAGGTGTACCCTGCCTCTTGCCTAATAGCTGCTAAAAAAGGCTCCAGGCCCCACAACCCTGCGTTAAAACAAGTGGAATATGGATTTCTGGATGGATGGATGGCAGCCCATAAGACGTTTTTGAAACTGATGGCAACACCAATTTATGATAAAAAAAAAACAAAAACAAAAGAAACAACAAAAAAGAAAAAAACACAAAACATAATGGTTTTTAAAACTATTACACAGGAAAGTCATGCTTATCAGAAATTGTGGTCAATCATAGGTCAGTAAGAAAGTTATATGTTGTCTCTCATCCTTCTGCCTTGTTTTGGTGGGTTTACCCACAAAAGAATCCTGCATGCACATGCTGACTGTTAGCTTATTGTAGCAGGGTAATTAGCCTAGCTGTCCTAAAATAAAAACATCTTCCAGCACATCTACTGCACAGCTACTCTACGTCTTCTGACCCATTTATTGTCTTGTTTAATTTATAATAAGACCACAGTGTAAAGAAAATAGACAGAGCTAGCTTGCCATTTTCATTGCTTACAGTGTTAATGCTAAGCTAAGCTAGTTCCAGGATGACGCTTTGTTCGCTTAAATAATTTTCCCAGATGTCCACAGTAAATCATGATCTGTTTAACTTCTAGCATCACTTCACTTAATTCACCTCGTCTACCAATACAGTAAAATATTCACTTTTTAAAACATGAAATTAAGGAGATTATCCATCTCTTACCTTTAAGTGAATTTTTCCTACTGTATTTTTAGTAGATTTTTAATGGTGCTGTAAAATTTATGGTGATGACATTTTCTTTTGTTATTTAATGCCACATGACACCAAGGAGACAAATTAAAAAAAAATTTTTTTAAACTAAATCGAAAAAATAGAGTAGGACTGCAAAATTAAAAAGGAATAATTTACTAAATCCAAACCAGTGTGCTGGAAAAACCTAAAATTTCCCAGCAAAATATAACCGAGAACATTAAGGTTTGGTACTGTAAATAATGTGCATTGATCCATGACAGTCTGGTTCTGTCACTAACCCAACCCGCATTGAATCTTAACGAGCAGTACACAAAGCGATGAAGACATGAGGATGTGGCTTTAATAAACTTCGTTAACATGAAGCTGTAAGATGGCCAGACCCACAACATGCTGAAAACCTCCTCTGTTTGGGGTCAGCACCCTATTGGTGGCTTACTACCGTGACCAGCTCGGTTTTCTAGGCAGAATACTAAGCAGCTGAGAAGCAGTGAGACTTCAAGCCAAGCAGCCACTTGTTAGATCTGTGGGATTAGACAGCCACATCTGGTCTGCATGCACCCACTTAGAGCTCCATCATAGTCTACTGTTCAGCCAAACCTCAGAGGTCGGGGACACAACCATGGACTGGGTGTGCATATTTTATTGTGTCTATGTGAGTACACCCCTTACCCTTACTGTGCTTCCCACAAACATAAGAACTGGATTTAAACTTGAAGCAGTTGTGCTTTGCCCCTAAATAAATCTAAGGTTCTTTCTTGGTAAGAATTTGGGTTTATATTGGCTGGGTAGAGGCGGAGGAGGGTTAAAAGGCACAGGAAGGCTGTGATGTTAAACCAAAACTACATAGCAGAAACTCTGTTAAGCATGTCAAGATTAGATATTGCTATAAATTATATGTACAAGATTAATGTAGCCACTAGGTCTGAAGGATGTAGCCAAAGCAGAAATGCATTAAAGTGCATCCCTGCCACCAGACCATCAGTGGTGTTACTGGTCTGAAGTGTGAATATATCTGATGGCTAAATAACTAAAATTAACCAATTATCATAACCGATCTGCATGCTGAGTCAGATTTTATTTGAAAAATCAGCAGGGATGTTTTTTTTTTCTCAATGAAATTTTAAATTAAAATGCCAAATAAAAAAAAAATCTCTTTTCAAATCGGGGTCTTTGTTACCCTGAATCAGCTACATCTACAGAACATAAAGTGTTTTTACAGGAGCTTCCTAAAGGCTTAGTTTTTGTTGCATTACTGTCCTACATTTGTTTTTACTCTGCATTTTGTCTGTACTGCTGCTTCATCTTGGACAGCCAGGACATCCTTGTAAAAGACATTTTAAATCTCAATGGATCATTTCCTGGTTTAATATAGATGAAATAAAGTTATGTTTGTAGACCTGAATTTACAGATGGCTGTTAGAGACTCCATGTTGCTATAGGACCAAAACCAAAGAGCTTATTTAAAAGAGTGGTGGCTTTGGACTGGGTGTGGATGAGGGTGCAATTAGGAAAATTCCTAACAGCTGGCTTCCACATAAAACATGTCAAGCTATGGTCAAAACCAGATGATTCTCTCATAAAGGTGGCAACAGATGACTGTGTTTCTATCCCACCAGATTACAGCCCTGTTGGGGTTTGTGATGTTTTAATAACAAACACTGAAATATACCATACTGACACATAGAAACGCACTGCAAAGTCATCCAGTATATAAACTCGCTAAGTGGTCGACTGACAAATTGTAACAATCACTGATAACCTGATATTTATTTATTAGTCAAGTTTATTAATCAGTTTCCTGACCAAATATGACCATTTTAAAGCTTTTATTAAATAATAATGTACCTGTACTTAATAGAGCTGGACCGGTAAACTGGTCAGCTCAATGGTAAACCAGAAAAGGTGTAAGAAACGTGAATTATTTGTGATTATTTTGAGAACTGATGAGAAAATTATTCCTTTCTATTCTCTAATTCACTGTTATTTCTAGGTTTTATTATAAAACTGATCGATCAGGGAGCGTATGTAATAGAAAGCAGTTCAGAAATGAAAGTCTCAGCGGACACACAAATAATTATCAGTACTCACAACACCAGCTGTCTGAACATTTTTCTTGTATTTGGTACACACCAGCCTGGTTCTTTATTATCCTGAGTAAGAGTGAGACATCTCTGCAATGACGTCGACAATCATATCTCAGAGCATGTCATCTGTACAGAGTAGAAAGTTTTAATGTTTACATCATATCTAAGTAAAACACTGTATGAACCAAGAACAGGATCAACTGTATAAACACAGTATAAACTGTATATTTTAACCTCTTTACTTAAGGAAAACTGATGGAGGATGTGAAATTCTGTTTTTACTAAAGCAGGTTTCCACATGTAGGCACATGATTTCCACACAGACGTCAGACCACTTCAGGAAAATGTGGGCATAGTTTCATTTAGAATTAGCATGAAACAGACACAGTCTTCCCAGTGATGCTGGTACCACAGCAGAAAAATGTGACAGCACATCCACATAAATAAAAAAAAAAGAGAAATACTAAAATACAGAAGGTAGCATATAGTGTCTGAGCCGTCAGCACAGTCCTCTGCACTGGGGCTTTGCTGCAGTTTGAGTAAGACTTTAAATATACTGTGTCTGATGTGCAACCATGCTGGCACAAAGCTATGTTCGCTTACTCTGAGATGTGCCGGAAAGATAGAAACTATGCAGAACTGCAGATTAGAAGCTGGGATTTCTGCTTGTTATATTTTCAGAGTGACCACAGTTTGGCTCAGTGGCTGTGTTGATTGATAACAATTGAGCCAGGAAGCAGGTGGCCAGAAACGTGTTTTATCTAGACCGACATATACTCTGGCATCCAAACATTCACAAGGAGAGCAGAACACGTGCCACTCTGTGTCCCTATGCTGAAATCAGCAAACCACTTACAACGGCACTGAAGGCGAATGCTTCAACAATCTGTAGTGACGGATGTTTGGCCTAGCACGGTATCAGACTGGAACAATGTCAAGTCTGGTTATTGTTTTTGACATTGAAGAGAAAGAGAGAGAGAGAGAAAGGGAGAGAGAGGGTGTCTGATATAAAGGGCATCTTTGTCTAGAGTAGAATGAGAGATTTAGGTTAAATAAGGCCCTGGTAGAGAAGCTACATCCCAGCCTGAAAACACGTGAGGGAAATGGCCTTGACATGATTTTGAAAAAAGCAGCACAGCCAGATATATAATGGTCACAACTGGGAAGCCGATATTCGCATCAACAAGTCTCCATCTCAATGGCTTTCATTATCTGAGACCACCCACCTGTGAGACAGCATCAGACATGGCAACTCTGATAAACACATGCGTCGGAGGAAGAGGGCGGGCAAACATTATTGGAGACAAATGGAGGGAACTCCAGCAGCTTCAACGAGACATCCAACAAGTGCATTTCCAATCTATCGACCGGAGGCCAAACACAAAAGCCTCTGTTCTGTCAAACTCTCGCACGGGGGGGATTCAGATATCTCTGTTGGAGTGTTTCTGCTCACTGTAATTTTCCACCACTAAACTAAAGAGAGATTCACAGAGTAGCAGAAGAATTCTGTGTGTGTGTTTGTGTGTGTATCTTGGTGTGCCAGATACCAGAGCTGGATCTAACTGTTTTATCAAGATTAATTAATAGTCTGAATCTGTTTCCTATTATCTTTAAATGCTTGTTGATGGGGGTCTACAGCCACATGTAGCGCTGTGTGGGGGCCTGCGGTTTGCTCTGATTATATCAATCAGGGCCACCATGAGGGATCATTTCTCTCTACATGATGCCACTTTAGCCACCAGCAATAACTTACTACAGATCAACAGGCTGAGAAAAAAAAAGAAAATAAAGGAAAAAGAGTGAAGAGGAACACAAATTCTTTTAAACAAATTACCAGGAAGCGTTTCCTTTAGCAGGAGTAGGATGTAGTGGAGTGTGCAAATACAGAGGAAGGGAGATGCTGTCAGAAAGCAACAAGTTAGAGGTCATTATCCAACTTCAAAGAACCAGCCCCTCTCCCCCAAACTCCTCTGACTTTATGTGCTGCTTTATGATGCAGAGGCAGACAGACACCATCAGGCTACTGGCTCTGTGTGTGTGTTTTATGGTAATGGCATTGGGTTGGGAGAAAGCTCCTGCATTGACGGATGAATGGATGGAGGTGTGGGGGGATGGGCTTTGTAGAAAAGGAAACCAAACTTTCTCCACTAACTAGCTTTGACCTGAACCAAACAGTGGGGTCCTTTTGACTTCTGTCTGGGGGCTGGAGTTTGAAGGCAGTGACCACTTTTACACCTTGATGTCATCAGAATAGATGTGTGTATGTTTGTGTTTGAGGGGTAAGAGGCACAACTATAAAATAACTTTACAACTGTGGCAAATTACAGGTGGAATAGAAGCAAGATGGTGATAGAGACGCAGCTCTTTGAGATGTATTTCAGGCGGTTAAGAGCCATACAAAGTGAGGACTCTTATCTGTAGCATGGGCTTGGATAGGCGGTGGGAATAAAATGTGGATTTTTTCCCAGAGAATGAAATCTTCTGCCTGATATGTAATAATTAAAAGACGCAATATCTCCACTCTCCTCAAAGACATTCACACACATCCAGTTGGGTTTAAATACTCCCCCTTGTACACAGATGCGGGTTTTGGTAAGGTTTGTGGGCATCTTTGTGCTTCTGAACAGCATATGCATTCATAAGTTTACTGTCTGAACATGACTGTGTGTGTGTGTGAGCAAGCAACTTTGCTTGACCCTACAGTATCATAGCCAGGTCTGCACCATGCATTTACGTGCTAATTAAGGTCTGGCCCCGACTGGAAGGCTGGTGACAGGGCCTGTCTCTGGCTCTCTCATTAACGTTACACGCTCTGTTGGGGCTACAGACACACACACACACACACACACAGAGGAAATGTCTGTCCTTTAAAACCACAGTTGCAGCAGCATTTACTCATTATTAAGCGGATTTCTTAGATTTTGCTACCTCAAATCCAGAAAGGATTTATAAATAAGTCAGATAAAGTGAAAAAGGAAACAAAAAAAGGGAAGCATAGTGCTGCATAAGACTGTAACACTAAGCTACTTACAGTAAACTGGTGGCTAAATCTGCGTGAGAGCATCGTGGGACACGGTTTTCCCACTCTGCCTCTCTAATCTTGTTTGTAAAGTCCAAAACTAGTGTAGGTGATGCATCTTTTTAAGTCTTCAGGCTATTCCTCTTCTCCACATTCCTTTGTATTCAGTTACTCTATGTTTATCTCTTATCCATCTTCCAGTTTCAGAAAAAAAACAAGACTACATGCAAACTCCTCTTGTAAGAGACAGAACAAAACCTCAGCGATTCATTGTGACAACAGCTCATGCTATGTCTGTGTGTGTCTGTGTTATGTTTGCTCTGTGGTATTTGGCTTTGCAGATTTGGCAAATGAATACAGGATGAGAAACCTTGAAGATGAAGATTTGTGTTGAGTAAAGAGGAGCATACAGCAGCAGTGAAGAAACGTGTTACACAGAGTAATGTGGAGGTTTCACTGCTGAGAAGATGTTTGGAACAAAAATGACTTACCGGCTGCCTCTGTCTGAAGTCACGCTAAAATACACGCATTCACATAAGCCCACATATGTCCCACACCACCCTGAACACAATAAAGCAGGACACACTCCAATTCTAGCTGTGTGTTTATATATCTATGTGTGAATAACTGAGGAACTGATGGTGTGAAAGTTGACACACAGGCAAAACAACATCTCTTTGTGTTGCAGGATTGATCTGGGTTTAAGTTAAAACACCAGATACAGCCAGCCAGTCATATAGTATACAGTGTGTACTATATTCTGCAGCAGAGAAGCTCCTGTAGATGAATAGACCTCAGTGGAGCAATGGACTGAGATGGCTCTAATAAAATGCCCTACTTACATTTATATCTGCTCACACAACTAAAACAAATACATTTAGAATTGTATTTAAACAAATAGCTATGCTACAGCTTATGAAAGTTATCCAACAATTTTCCCAGCTCTTTGTTTAAAGCCTTTTTCCTTGTTTCCAACTTTAAATAACTGCACAAGTAAATAAAGTTCACTTGGACCTGTCTTCAGGCTGTAAACTTAAGCCTTGCCAACCTTGCAAGCATGCACAAAAAAAGAAAGAAAAAAAAGTGGTTATACTGGACTTAACAGAAGTTCTTTGAGTGATTGCGAAGCCTTTTAAAAGGATTAGGCTACATCTTTATTGCTCATGATTAAAGGAGAAGGCCTGCAAGAATGCAGAGATGGGGTTCTTTCTTCTTAATTTGGCTGGGAGTCTATCTTCTCCTTGCTGTCAAGTCCTCATGTCATTATACTAGACCAATCCATACCCCAAAACTTTAGTTCAAGTGGAAGCATGAACCGATTTTCTGAGAGCCGACTAATGTTTCCCATATTAAAGTTACACACTTATAAAGTGCTGTTTCTTTCCACCGTTCTGTTGTGGAAAGCAATGAATTTGAACTTTTTTACTGTAGTTTGACTTTATTAGTTAAATTAGGAAGAAATTTAATGACTTTTATGTTCAACTGCAGGCTTTTGTGTGCTTGCTGAAGCCCCATAAAATGATGATTATACTTTGCATTCTTGGCTTCCTGAAAGGCACAAAACTGACATCACAATAGCCGACAGTCCTGCCACTATGGTGTCGTTTCGGCCAGCCATGCATCTTAAGATTTTTGCAACCAGCAAGACCTTTTTCTCAGCATTGCCACTTATTGTTTAGGATGAAGACTACAGTGGGTCCAGAGCCCTGTCAAGTGCAATTATGAAAGGGGCTGTTGAGGTCACAATTCACTCAGGCAATAACTGCTGTGGCAAATATAATGGGCACTTTAGGAAGAAATGCATTATTTTTCTTGCTATCTGTGGACATGATTGTCATTCTATGACAGGATGTAAAGCAGCAGTCACAAAAAGAGCTGGACAGCGTGCCGTGGACAACCATACAAAGAGATAGGAGGGCAAAAAAGAGATCTATCATCCCTGTCCTACTTTGCATCACAGTTCCGCTTCTCGCTTCCAGGGAGGGATCAGTGAAAAATAGCCCGTCAGCAAAGTTCAGGAGATGCAGCCTACCCACTGCTGCTTTCTCCAAATTCAAAGCATCCTCTTTGAAACATTGCCAGTAGAGTGGAAACCCACTTCACCCAACAGATAAATATTCACAAATCTAACAGTGTGGGACAAAAAAGCATCCAAAGTTCAAAAATGAAAAAAAAGATACCAAGCATGTCGAATCTGTGCAGGAGAAGTTGCTTTTCAACAGAAATCTGTTTCATTACATCAATATTACAACATCCATGGGGTCAGTGAGAGGTTTTAACTGCCTACATCGAGATAGTTACGCTGAGCTGACAAGAAGGCAGGCAGCCACACGCAGACACAACTAAATGTGGGAAGCGTGCAGCGTGAAGAGCTTTGCAAGAGAAACACACTGCAAACCACAAGTCGCAGCACTCTGAATTCCACTTGAATTTCCAAAAGAACAACCGTTTAGTCTCTGGGAGGGCGTTTGTTGCATTTATGGTATCACAAATGGCGGTTCTCAACCTGGGGTCACCGGGGTACCTAGTACACGAGATCCATAAGGCTTCCTGTACAGAGCTTTTGTGATTCTTAAAATGAAGGCCATGTCCACAGATACATGAGGGAAAGTGTGTCCAACAATTTTTTAAAAAAATGTATTTTTATTTATTTATTTATCATTTGGATGTTTTGTTTACATGAAGCAAGTGCTTTGGGACGTTTGGACCCAAGGTGAATAAATGGGAGTCATCAAAATCTGCTATACCACAGTATTTCAAAACTTATATATTATATTCTTAGTTAAAAGTATATATTTTTTAAAGTTACTTTGTAGGCCACACCTTGTGCATCTCATCTATCCTTCTTTATATCCCATGTGGTTTAGAAAGGTCAGTGAGGTAGTGGAGCTATGGAAGTGGAGAAGTTCATGTGTATCTTGGCAACCTTGATTTTACCTGCACCGTTTCATTATTGAAGCATACATAAGAAATACCACAATGCAGATATTTTTCCTCATCTAAAAAAGGATATGTTGATACCTCATCTTTGGTTTTTATTAAAGGACAGGACTTAGTCAGAATGTAACATTTGTGGTGAGAAGCTTGCTAATGACAGCATAAAGCCAAACATGGTTTCAGCACAAGGCAGATGGGAGGTGGAGGGGGGTCCAGTTTTTTTTTTTTGGTAGTTACATTAAGGAACACAAGAAAAATAGGTCAGGAACCAGTGATCCACCAATCACAGCATTAAAACCCTGACAGGAAAAGTCAGCAACACTGCTCATCTTGTTACAATGCATTATTCTGCTGGGTAAACACTTGCCCTCTAGCTAAATACATTTCTATTTAGGGTATAGGTGGAATGATGTATTGCTAACATCCCGATATACGACACCCTCAGCTGTTCTTTGTCCACTTCCCTGACTGGACAGTCAGTGTGTTTAACATCTTTTGGACCCCAAACAGATAAAACATGCAAACACAAGCTCTGATGCATATAAGCGAGACAGAGACAGACATGGATTGTTAGGAACCATGTTCTCCTCATACTGAAGATGTATTGTTTGGGCTTCATGACGAACTGACAGGCTGGCACATCGGTGTCTTGGTGACAGCAGCGAAAACCGCAGGACAGCATGACTTGTTTGCAGCAGAGGAGGAATGTGCCATTTGTCTTGACTTCCATCACTGGGTGTCTGTGGAAAACCACAAGGTCTTGTGCATTACAGGCCTGTCATACAGAACAATAGATAGTTTTACACATCCCACACTCCTGCCACCCTGGTCTGGGTGTAGAGACAGAAAAAAAAGGTAAAAATGTGTTTTGTGTGTATGTGATAGAGGCACTGTGGGTGGTAGGAAGAGACAGATCATCTCTCATAAGATTCAGTGTGTAAAAAAAAGCAAAAAGCAAAACAGTGGTTGGTCACAGACTTGTGCATATGTGTGTGTGTGTTCTCTTGGGATGATTGAGCTGGTCTCTTCACGGTGCCAAAGCTGTGGTTTTTCTCCAGCCAGCGGCAGAGCAGCACAGATACTTCATTATGGCCTCATTCATCACTCCTGGGACAGCTTGGCACCACTCTCAGACCCTGTTCATCTCCTCCCACCTCCCTTTAACCTCACTTTCTCTACTTACAGTTGCACAGGTCCCTCGTTCGAAATCTCATCTCCCTCCCCTCAGTACATCTTCCTCCTATTTCCTCTGATCGGACACTTCCTCCTCTGCTTGTGCCTTCGCCCTTGTATTTACCCTGTTCTCGCTTTGCTTACCTTTGTCTAACCTTCACTCTAGCCGCCTCCTATTTTTTAATTAACTTTCTCTAATCTTCCGTGTCCCCCTTCCCGTCTTGACCCATCCTCCCACGCTTTCATTAGCTCCCTCTTGCCATCTTTCTCCCCTTTTCCCACTCAGCTCAGCTCATTTTTTATTCTGTTACTTCCCACTCCTCCTATAATTGATCTGTGGTTCTCCGTCTGCTGAATTAGCCAAATTGTTGTCCCCCACCACATCCTCACCTGATCTCAACGAGCTCAGTGACGACAGAGGGTTTTAGAGGACCAATGAATAATAATGGTGTCTGATAAAGGAGCCAATTTGACATTTAAGGAAACACGCAATTTGCCTTATTTCTTAGAACTAGATGTGAAGGCAGATATCATCCTTCATCTGTGCAGATACTAGCAGGTGGTGAGAGGCCATTAGCTTAACTGATAGCAATTAAAAGTACGGGGAATTAGTTAGTCTGGCTCTGTCCAAATGACAAAAATAAATAGAAATGTTCTTCCAGACAAATTCTATTACACTGGGCAACTTGACATCCCCTGCGTAGCCATAGCAACCACAAAAAATCAAAGAGGAAATTATATTTGGAGATGATTTTGATAAAATGAGAGCTTTTTTGTTGTGTTTTTAGTTTTATAATCATACATTTAAGTGAGTTTTATCCTGTCTTTGCAAATTCAAAGTTTACACTTCAAGGCAAAAGCTTTGTAAGTTTGGAGACGTGACAGTCATGTGATGAGATGTCATGCTTCCATCAGTGCATATTTTGAAGTAATAGACAAGTTAATGGAAGCAAGAAAAACTTTTTTGAGATGATTCTCCAGAAGAAAACTTCTTTCGTTACGTTCACTTTAGTTCTTCCCTTGTTATAGTGATCATTGTGCCTTCAAGTCTGTTTACTTCAGCTATCAAAATACAGCCTGTACTACAAACGTTTGACAATTAAGTTTATAACCTTTAAAACCAAAACGAAAGTTTATCAAATCCATTTTTTGATTATCGTTTTTTAAAGCAAAATTTTCAAAAGTTATTTTCAATAAAGGTTGGAGGCAGAAACACTGCGCAGAATGGCTGGGTGGTTGGATCTAAAACAACTAAATGAAATTCTTGTACATTTTCTTCTGCACCATTGTTGGGAAACGCCACCCGTAAGTGTTGGAAGAGATGTCCCTTTCTTCTCATCCCCGAGCTCTAGTGTTATAGGGTCAATTGTCTACCGTTGCCAGCTCCATAGTAATGTGGAGAGCTGAGAGTGGTAATAATCTTCTTTTCTAGCTCTCAGAATTCCCATGGTAAATAAAGTGCAAAACCAATGCAGGACTTAATCACTTTATCATCATATATCAACGTAACTCTTGTTGCAGTACTAATCTCTTTTATGGCTTTAAAAAAACATGCAAACTTTTCCTAAAGTCCACAATGTGTGCGTGTACTGCATGTTTTTGTGTATGTTTCTGTACAAGTGTGTTTGGACCACATGAGTAGGGAGCCAACCTGCTGTCCCATATGGTTGGCATTCGGCCTAATTAAAGCTTTTGTTGCCCCACAAACTGGGTGTATTACCATAAGTGCTCCTCGAAGTCCTGTATTTATGGTAACTTGGCATTATAAACACAGATAAAAGGAAAGCAAAGAAAGATTTCTCTGCACGTTGCCATAGAGACAGAAAAAAAGTTCCCAGGCCACACAGTTATTAACCAACAATGTCAGCTTGCATGCCTACATTATGATAATAAACAGTGCCAATGTAATTTAAAAGAACTTTGACATAATCTTTTTCATGAAAATGAATTTTTATGAGCTGGAAAACAAAAATTCAAAGAAATACAAATTCATTCATTTGCATTCAGAAAAAATAAAGTCATTTAAATGTTGAAAGTAAGCAAAAACCAAATCTATTTACGATTAATTTATGTATCTTGCCATATAATGTCTACAATTCTCTGCTCTGCCACCCTTTTCCTCATCTAAGCACTCTGATCTCTGGGAAAAGATTTATGACAATGAAACATTAACAGGGGCCTTAACTGAAGGCTGAACTCAGTGAGAGGAACTTGCAGACTTACCAGATGAGAATCATACTTTATAGACAAAGACCAGAACTTATATGTACTATCAACTCATCGAAGGGAATGACATCTTCTAGTTCAGCTCTGTTCTGTGTGGCACATGCAAACAGATGGATCAAAAAACAAAGATTTTCCACTGGCAGCTTTAATAAAAACACACTACCTCCGTCTGTGGAAACTTTCCACCAACAGAAGTGGTGAGTTGTGCAGCTATGGGGCTCATGTGCTCTTGACAAAACATGATGAAAAAACAGCAGGTGTGAAAGAAAAAAAATCTAATTAGCTTGTTGCTAAAATTGCGGCTCAGCTAAGCATTTCTTTTTCTTATTAGCTCTTGCAGGAGATGGAAGACTGCCCCCCATGAAAGTCCAATTTTTCTCTTTGTGTGTAATAAATTCCTTACAGGACTTGAGGCAGTCCTTAGCTAAAATGAACACTACTTGGGCCACTTCCATGTCAAGAGATGGTGAAAGGAGATAGGTGAGGAACAACATCTGGGGCCTTTTTGATCACTCACTATGTTGGGGGAGCAAAAGAAGAAGAAGAAGAAAAAAAAGAAAGAACAAGCATTAATATATTTGGCTGTTTGTGTGTTAGTGCAAATATCCCATTAGAAGGAGATGATCATCCATTATTTAAAAAACACAAAATAAAAAAGCAAACAGAGCCCAAATCTTGTTCCCTCTCTTAGCAGCAGAGTTGCTCAGGGAAAATTCAACTTAATATCCACTTTTCATCCTTAGAATATTGTAACAAGTACAACGAGATGTTTCATTTATAAAATTTGTATAAAACGTACAAATAAAACAATAAAAGTCACATAAAAAAGCAGCAAAAAATTGCTCTCATGCAGCTCAGAGGTGTTCACGCTCCAAGTCAGGTGCTCCTCAATGTGGACCCCCAGGAAGCAGAAGTCCACCCTCTCCACACAGTCCCCACTAATGTTCAGTGGCATTATGTCCTCTCGCTTCCTTCGGAAGTCAATAATGACCTCCTTGGGTTTGGAGGTGTTGAGCAGCAGATTGTTGTTCCCACACCACATGGTCAGTCGCTTCACCTCATCCCTGTAGGTCAGGGTTTTCCAATTCTGTCCTACGAGGGCTGCAATCCAGCAGGTTTTCCATGTATCCCTGCTTCAACACACCTGCATCAAATTAAATGAATCTAACAGCCAATCAAGTTCTGCACAATGACTAAGTAATTTGAGTCAGGTGTGTTGAAGCAGGGAAACATGAAAAACCTGCTGGATTGCGGCCCTCGTAGGACTGAATTGGAGAACCCTGCTGTAGACGGTCTCATCCCCCCTCGAGAAGAGTCCCACCATTGTGGTATCATCTACAAATTTGATGATGGTGTGACTGTGGTGGACAGGATTGCAGTCATGGGTGTAGAGGGTGTAGAGCAGGGGGCTCAGCACACAGCCCTGTAGGGAGCCAGTGCTGAGGCTGAGGATGTGTATGGACCCGCTCTCACCCTCTAACTTCGACCGGCAGGAAGCTCCTGATCAACATGTAGGTATCATGTGGGGGACCCAGATCAACCAGTTTGTCCACCAGTCTGTGGCGAAGGATAGTGTTAAACGCAGAGCTATAGTCCACAAAACGCAGCCGCACGTAGCTTCCCAGCTGCTCCGGATGGGACAGTGCACCATGAAGGGTTGTTGCATCTTCTGTGGATCTGTTTGCCCTGTAAGCAAACTCGTGTGGGTCACAGGTTGGTGTGAAGAATGATGTGATGTGACCCTCCACCAGTTTTTTAAAGCACTTCATCACTACTGGGGTGAGTGCGACTGGTCATTGAGACTGGTGATGGGAGGTTCCTTGGGTCGTGGGATGATGGTGGAGGATTTCAGGCAGGGATGGACTGTGGACTGGGACAGAGACTAGTTAAAGACTCCAGCCAGCTGGTCGGCGCAGTCTTTCAGTACCCGTCCAGAGACACCATGGGGACCAGTCACCTTCCTCGGGTTAATGGCCTACAGAGTGCGCCTTACCTCACTCTCCTCCACTGTGAAGGTGGTGCCGCTATGGGCCTCAGGGTGGTGTACAGCTGCATCTGGTGTCATCATCTTAAAGTGGGCAAAGAAGAAGTTCAGCTTCTCTGCCAACGACCTGTCATCTACAGCAGCACCGATTTTAGTCCAGTAGTTGGTGAGTTGCTGGATTCCCTGTCACACCTGCCTGCTGTCGTGGCTGCCCAGATGGTCCTTAATCCTCTTGTAATCCAACTTGGCCTTCCTGATGCCTCTCTTCAGGCTGGCTCGGGTTGTGCTGCAGGGAGTCCTGTTGCTAGACCTAAAGGCAGTGTCTCTTTCCTTCAGCATCTGGTGGACCTTCCGATTCAACCAGGGCTTCCGGTTAGGGGTAGACTTGAATGTGTCTGTCCGCCAACACAGTGT
The DNA here is from genome assembly GCA_037177495.1 of Rhadinocentrus ornatus. NCBI lineage: Eukaryota > Metazoa > Chordata > Actinopteri > Atheriniformes > Melanotaeniidae > Rhadinocentrus > Rhadinocentrus ornatus. Next base: position 32,283,482 of record JBAMHW010000003.1, read on the forward strand.
CAATGTAGCATTTAATGTAACATAAAACACTGTCAATGAACACTGTGAGATCTGGCTGTTCAAAAATGTTCCAGTTGGTCCTTCTCAGAACATGTCATTCTATATCCCTGAAAATCTGCTGCTACTTTAATTTAAAATCTTAATTTAATATTTAAGATTGGCCATAAAAAACATCCCAAGCAGCAATCCCACACCAGTCTGATCCTGAGGGGCCTCATTTATCAAACTGTGTGTAGCAAAGCAAAATACAGGTGGCGTTTGCAGCGCAAAAAGAAAATTCTGGTCACTTCTACTCTCAAAGAGTGTCTACGCATGTCCTACACCTGTTTCAATTCATAGATCAGAATCAACTCTAAAGCGGGCAAACATGAGGGAATGCCTTCCCACACCCACATGGTGGCTATAAATGGTCAAGTGGACGCCTGTAATACATATTCATCACATCATTTCCATGACGGCTCGGGAGGGAAAAAAAGTGAAAAACTGGAATATTTCAGGATGTGAGACTGTAATCCTCATGGACCACGCAGAGTAAAATAGAAATGTTCAATTGGTGGGCTTGGCGTTGGTATTATTTGTGCCAGAAAGGCAGAATAGTGGCAGCAGGTGGCAGAAGCTGTCATCACAGTGTCAGAAGGCAAGACACGCCAGAGGTGTCGGAACAAGCTGCTGGTTATCTCAGTCAGTAGAGCATCCGTCTGCCATGTGGAAGACCGAAGTACAAATCCCACAGGGGGAAATTCCTTTAGAGAAAAGTGTCTGAGTTAGAGATACATCTGAGATTGGTAGCAGTTCATTTAGTGTTAAACAATATTTCTTTCTAGTTGATGGGTGCTCCGGTGGGCGGTGCAGCGGGACACAATCACTGCTATTAACTAGGTGGACAAGGAGTTGCAGGAAATCCTGTTTTTTGTCCCCTAAGCGTGCGCTCTTAGGAAAATTAATATCAAATGTGCATCTTTATTCATTTCTGCGAACAGCTTTCATATCTAACATGTGGTGTGAAAGGTAATAGTTGATTGTGCACAAATGTCTCACATTTCACATCATTTCCTTGATTCTTTTTTGGACCGCTGGTGTCGCCGCTTCCCGTTTCACTAGATATGTGCATACGGGAGGGTCAGAGTTGCCGTGAAGGTAGGAACATTTTACCGTCAATTTGGTTTTCTTAAATCGCAAAAGTTGAATATATTTGGCGTACGCAGGTTTTTGTTCCTACACAAGCTTGATAAATAAGGCCCCTGGTCCTACCCCATCAAACAATTGGAAGATTACCAAATAAAAAATGCAAGGTTAATGAAATCAACAACAGGAACAACTGCAACATTTCCTGTAGCCTGGATGACACTATCCTTTGCAAGAGGGTGGAATTTAGGCGACTAAAGCATTCATTGTATTTTTATATCTGGGTTGTTTATCAAAAATGTCCTCCGCTACAAATTTTGAACAAAGCACCATTGTTCCTCATGGGTGGCTGTGGCTTAGGAGGAAGAGCAGTTGTCTTTCAACCGGAAGGTTGAAGGATCGATTCCAGGCTTTCCCTGA
>JBAMHW010000003.1:32292075-32317324 GCA_037177495.1 Rhadinocentrus ornatus
TCCAGCTCTTTGGCTCAACTCAGTACTGAATATGCTGCATGCACTTGTGCCCAAGATGATATTGTGTGATGAAATCGTGAGCTTGTATTTAAAAAAACAAACCTGCGTCTAGCACTACATGACCGCACCTGGGTCCAACTGGACTCACAGCAGTCTGACTACTACTTAATTATGACGTCCCACCTTGTTTGAATTCTTGCTTGGAACTCAGGATTGGGTCTCTGCTTTTTGAAGCAGATGTGGTCCAGTTAGCTTCATCGGGCTGTGATCTTCAGCTCTCGGAGCGATTCGCAGTGTGAAGCGGCTGGGATGAGAATCAGCACCTCCAAATGCTGAGACTCTGCATTGGTCTGTCGTGGTGAAGAAGGAGGGAAGTCTGGTTTTACCCTGCTTAGGCAGCTGCCCCCGCGACCCGACCCCAGATAAGGGGGGTGGGTGGATGAATCATTTTTAAATTGACTGGACAGAATCTTCTTGATGCCAATATGCTGACATGATATTTAAAAGGTGAAACAGAGGTACTGTGTGATCAGTTGCCATGCCTACCTATATGAATTAGGGTATTTCTGAAAGACTTACAATAATACACAAACAACAGAAGGTAGTTTTCACACAATAATTGTTGCAGCTATTTCAGCCATTATCATGCTGAAAATGTGCTGTGGCTAATCACTAAATGGTCTAGTGGGATTTACATCAAAATGACATGAGATGAGAGAAACTGCGATATGTCCTAAAATGCTTCAGTGGAATTCATGTAAACATAACCATAAAGAAATAAATGGACTCTTTCTCCCAGAGTATCTGCTTTGCTAAATCCGTGAAGTCTTAGTGTTTGACTTGTGTGCCATCTAGACATTTTTCAGGGTTGTGCTTATCGCGTGTAGCCTCAAGAAGGCCTGGAATTCGCCCCGTGACCTACTATGTCCAAACGACTCTGCAGTGAACTCATCATCTCCTGGTTTCTGGCTGTCAGCTTTCTCTACTTATTAGTTTGGCTGCTTCTCTCTTTCTCTCCATCTCTCTCATGAAGTGAAATAGGTGATGAGAGGTGAGGTGAGACTGAAGACCACGAGCTGAGCATCAGCCAAGAACAGTATGAAGAGAAAACAAGAAAATGGATGAAGGCTATGAGGAGAGAAAAAAGGAGAGACGCAAATAGTTTTGCTTATGTTTGAAGGAGAGTGAGAACAGTGATAGAGAGGAAGAGAGCAGAGTAAATGGACTGTGTTGCTGGGAGAGAAGTCAAGAGACTGAAGCTGAGAGAGAGATGAGAAGAAGGAGTAAGCATCCTTTCTTCTACTTCTCTTCGGCCTGGCAGTCAGCCTTTTGGCAAAATGACTGGTATCCATTACATATGGGTTACCCTGTGGAGAGAGAAACACACACACACAGATACAAGAAGCCAAGTTAAAGCAGTACTGCAAACTTTGAGGGGATTTTTCAAGGCAGGGTGCTTTTTTTTAAAAAAGTCTGAGGCTAACCAAGAAGCCAAGCTTGGCTCTTATTAGACAGAATAATTCTCACAGCTGTTTCCGATCTGTTTGTGCCTCACATGGGCTGAAAAGAAGAGAGGAGATGGATGGAAAAGTGAGAAAATAAAAAGGCGCAGCCACTTTGACAATAATTCAACGGCCAATCACCATTCATCTGCACACATAAACAGTGTCTTTCAGGAATTAACAATGTCCTCAGTGTGCTTTTCAGATGCAGTTCCACTACCAAGAAGCCATGCTTGGATTTCACAAGACCAAATTCTACTTGCACAAGTAATGTCCGTGAACATTCCTGCTTACAGTACACACACACACACACACACACATGCATACAGAAATATCAAACTATGAACATTTTCAAAGGCGTCATTTACTTAGTTAATTTCAGTTACTTACTTCTCGTCTCATCTTTCTCATGGGAATAGTAGCCACACACACCCACGTTTATTCACAGCAAATAAACACATTTTATTTCCATGTACAACTTTCATAGTCTCCAAAGTTGTTACAGTGATATTGGCTGTTAAGTCAACATTAGTCAAAGCAAGGCAGCTTTAATTGCATAGCGCATTTAAGTACAAGACAAGTCAAAGTGCTTTACGTGAAACAATTAAAGCATAACAGTGGGGTGAAGAGGAAGCATTAAAAAGTACATTAAAATAAACTTTAAAAATAATAAAATAAAGTAAAAGGCTAAATAATAAATAAAAAGTTACAGTGTGAGGAATTAGATGTTTAGATAAAAGTTTTTAACCTTGATTTAAAGCAGCTGAGAGTTTCAGCAGACTTGCAGTTTTCATGGAGCTTGTTCCATGTGAGGAGCATAACTTAACGCTGTCTCTCCATGTTTAGTTCAGACTCTGGGAACAGAAAGTAGACCCAACCCTGATGATCTGAGGGCTCTGGTCGGTTCATATGGAACAGAAAGATCTGTATGTATTTTGGTCCTAAACCATTCAGTGCTTTGTAAACTAACAGCAGCATTTTGAAGTCTGTTCTTTGACAAACAGGAAGCCAGTGTTAAGATCTGTAGACTGGAGTTATATGATCCACTTTCTTGGTCTTAGTGAGGACTCGAGCAGGAGTGTTCTGGACTAACTGCAGTTGTCTGATGGAGTTTTTAGGGAGACCTGTAAGAACAGTGTACAGTAGTCTTGTCTACTAAAGATAAATGCCTAGTTCTAATAGGCTAACTTCACAAACACCTATATGTGACAGTTAGTTTGCAACCTGTTAACGTGGTGGATAGTTTGTTCAAACCGCAAAGGCGTGCTGCAATAACTTTATTTTGTAATATTTATGAGGACAACATGATTACCATTCAGCTCTGATCTCCGTGGTTGGCTGCTCTAAAACATTGTGACCATCTCTGTGTAAAAATGTTCTTAAAAAGAAGAGCTGACTTACTTTCAGTGACCAAAGTGGTCGAACAAAATAAAATGGCTAATGTTGTGATGTTGTTCAAGTATTTTCAAAGATGAGCTACAAGTTCAAGCAAAAGATGCCTCACCTTAGGTAAATGTTCAACAAGTCAACCGCTAATGCTGTAATCAGAAGACTTTGAAAAGATTTGCAAAAGACTCTAGAAAACGGCCAGCTCACACCTGCTCACATCTAAAAACAAATGATTTAACAAAGACGGTGAAACACTATTAACAAGACTACAACTAGATTCTTTTAGCATTTTTTGTGATATATATTGGATGGATGATATGGAACAGGGCTGATCTACCCTCAGCAAAGCAAACAAGGGGAGGGTTTCCAACACTCCAGCATCCAGCATCTCCGCCAGTTGTTACACCAACTCATCAGAATCTGGAGGGATGAATGAGTTTCTATTATTCTCAATCATTTGTTAGATCATTATACTGTAACACATAAACGATCCACAGCAGAAATTTACTTCTTAACAACCATCCGCTCCTCTTTCTGGACGGGACTGGACCAGACCGGACTCAACTCGACTGAACCAGACTGGACCATCATCCATGCTGGTGAAAATCGTTTGGTGTGAGCCCAGCATAAGACAGTCAGGGTCATCATTCTAACCACCATCACAGTAGGATAATTGTCTCAGTGGGAGTCCGGAGGTCTCGCGTACACATACAGGCACACTTATGAGTAATCTACCACGGGCTGCAAATGCAGGAAGACAGAGAAGATTTTCCTGCAGAGCATTAAAGACATCGTCATGCCAAAGACAAGGAAAACATCACACAGCACTGTTTGATTATGCCATGTACCCAGTTTGGAATATCTACCTGTGTGCACGTATATATGTGTGTGTGTGCACACAAATATGTTCCATAGTGACACATACTCATTTAGTAACCATTTCATCTGCGTCGTATCCCTTGTGGTGTAGGTATCCATCCCCTGAGCTGAAATTCATGGCCTAACCACAAATATCTAAACAGATGTTTCATAATTTCTCTATAAAAGGTTTGTGCTTGTGTCATCATCTGCGCTCATCTGCACAGCTGTGGGTCTGCGTGGGCGAGATGATGTCTATGTTTATCGTCCTACCCACAACTTTGCAATGTAAATTATAAAAATGAGCATTCCTTATCTTCAGACTTCAAAAGGGCGGGAAAAACCAAGTGGAAACATCTTTTGATAACCAACTCTAAGACTAACAGACCAAAGCTAAACCTCTTACCAAATGCATGCTTTGCTTTCCATTATCATTAAAAAGCCATCTCTTTGTGTGTGCGTACAAACAAATAGAATCATAACTTGAGAACAGGGTGGAGGAGAAAAATACATTCCCACAAAATAGAGCTGCTTCTTTTGTGGCAACTGCGGTTTCACAATATGAAATTTTTGGAGTGTTTCCAAAAGAGGCGCGTGGCCCCCTTTTCTGACAACAGCTGAGGCCACAATCCACCCCCTTTTCCTCATCCCATCACACAAACACATACACACACATATTGTCTCCAGAGATCAGCTCTGTGTGACACAGTGACACAATCAATCAGTGGTTATTGCTTCTATTGACAATGCCCAGAAGAGCTTCCCTGTTTGATGATCTGTCACCTTTGTTTTTGCCTCTCTTTCAGTTGCTCCTTTCATTTCTGCTAAGTCCATATCTGTTTCCTTCCAGCCTTTCATCCTGAACCTCTCACTGTAACCATGGTGCTGCTGCACCAGTCAAAATGTTCAATGGTTCGATTTCTGGTGTTATTTAAGAAAAAAATGAAAGAAAGAAAAAAAACAACAACAACGGGACAGACGGCACATGCACCCTCAGCAGAACGATTCATTGATCCTACCCCCTAACCCAAAGAGACAACACAAAATGATTCCTTCCTTAGGGGGGTTAGCAATGAAGGGATGGGGAAGGGAGCCATTGCACAAAAGCTCATGCATATTTCATATCTACTGTGATACACTTTCTGGTCCATGCATAATGTGGACAAGGTTTAGGGATGAGGGTGGGGGTTGAAGTCGGGGAAATGAAATGGAAAATGAGATACTGTAGAACCAGCTAATAGTGGATCACTCATGCTTAATTTGAACGCAACCCGTTAGCACACAAACAGCCAAGGTTCAGACTTAAAGTTTGCCTCCCAGCTATTCATCAGGACAAAGAATAGATGTTCGAGTAAGTTGAACGGATCCTTTCGTTTCAATCAAAAAGGAGGGACACATGTGGTGAACAAGATGTGTTAACCGGACCATCATATGTAAGCCTGTTTATTGGAAAATGGTCAAAGGACAGTGATTGCTGTTGTGGAGCAGGAATCCTTGTCCCACAACATTTATTATGTACATGCTAGACTCAGATGTGAGACAATGTGTGAGCACTGGGAAGTGCTCATGTTTATTGTTCTTAACTCCTGATTGTATATGTCTTCATATCAAATTTTCATCTCATAGTTTAACTTCCTGGTTATATACTGACATGTGCTGCGGGCCTCTTGGCCAGGTCACCCTTGTGAAAGAGATTATGATCACAGTGGGCTCTTATCTGATTAAATAAAGGTTAAAGATCTGCTGAGTTGATTAGACATGGTTCACAGAGGATAAATACGTTATTTTCTATATGCACCATATTTGTGTTATTAACAAAACTGTTGTAAATGATGATTGTCAGCATCCTACTGATTACTGTTGGTGATTCGATGTCATTAAGTGACTGCAATTTTTCCCCTTTTTCTCTTCTACTTTGGGCTTTTAGGCATTTACTGTACAGCAACAAGGCCTTTTCACGTATGCTTTGTAAGCCAGGACTGATGTGCCTTCTCTCCAGATCATTTTCATAAAGGAAAATACATTTGTTGAAATGCCTTTAAGTTGGCAAGGCAAGGGAGAATGAGGCTTTGTGTTTGAGGGCCTCATCAATGTAAACAAACCCATGACATTGTTGTCATCCTGCGGATTTGGAAACAAGATTTTGATCTGTTTAAGCACATACTGATGAGGGGCTGAGCTACCTCTTTTAGTGAATAACTAAAAAGAAACTAGGGTGAGCTAATAAGGACTTTTGTTTTTTCTTTTATAGGCCAATAAGGTATTCATATGTAAAAATAACTATACCACATCCGACGGAGAAAAGGTAAGAGCAGGCAACAGTACCTGGGTCAGAACTGTAAAAAAAAAAAAGAAAAAAAAGAAATCCCGCTGGAGTCAGAGTTCAGCCGTAAAACACGAGGCACACATTTAACCGGGTTTGCTGAAGGAAATTTTACTTCTGAGCTTATGATGGTTAGTGTTGAACAGTGTTGGTGCTGTGTGGCAGCTGGGGAGAGGCCATTGGAGGAAAACATGCTTTGGTAGATGAACTCTTGCCAGATATGTCCCAAGTCATTACATAGAAATTGGACCATACAGTGCTATAACACAACCAAAAAAAGAGGTCTTCATTTTTATTTTACATTTTTTCTTACATTAAGTCAAAATCTAATCACACAATGGCAACGTAAATGTGTTTAATTCCAGTTCTCCCTACATATTAAACAAATGTTACTAATCTAATATACTGACCAAGGAAAATATTAACTTCATCTCAACATATTACTAATAATTGTTAGAAGCATGTTGAATAAAGGAATCAAAATCCAGTCTTTGCCAGTCTGGTGTTAATGTTGAAAAAAGGTGAACATCTCTGGCTTTGAAAACTGATTGACCGGGTTTGAAATGATCATTCATTCTGGATGGTAAATTTGGTAATTGAATAAAATCCACAGGCTTATTGGTTGCTTCATGGGTAAGCCTGACCAATGTATGTATGTCAACATCTTATAGGAGACACAAAGAAAACTGCCAGTTCCTGCTAGTACCGTATATGGAAATGAAAGAGAAAATTAAGCAGACACTTTAAAAACCAGTTGATTCAACACTGATCAAGAGACAGCAGATTTCTGTTTCATCTCAAGAATAATATAAAAGTATAAAAGAGTCTTTATGTGCTTGAGCCAGTTCCAGTTAAGCACAATTCAGCCTTCGTCTGAGAAAACTAGACTACTCGTCCCATCAAGACATTCAAGACACCTGGTCTGAACATCCTCTGTTTTCTGCCGCAGCACTTAACAGAAGACTGTGAGCAAAAGGGGGTCAGTAACTTAACTGTGACAAAGGAAATCCCTTTTCTTTAGTGGATTTAACAAAGAGCTGCTAAAGTACCCAGTTCCTGTACTTCAACAGTAGATGTACATTTAGACAGGAAACAGAGTCAAAGTATTGGAAGACAAGAGTTTTAGAAGGTTCATTATTCAGATGGAGACAAGACAATAAGCTTTCGAAAGCAGCCAGTCAGTTTAATGAAGCTTGCTGTTGGGTTTCCTCTGTTTTAAAAGTCTTACTTTCCTGCCTTTTTCACTTAATGATCCACTCATGTTCTCTGTTCTCGCATGCCTCAGGCTCCCTCCTTACCCTATTTTTTTTTTTCTTCCAAATTGTGATTGCTGATGGTTTAGGAAGACAGATCAGTGCTGAACTAACAAGCTGACATTTCAGTTGTTTTCTTCTCAATCCTAACCCCTCTCCTCCTTGGCTTAAGCACCACTTTCCAACCCAGATGCACGACGCTTAGAGAGATACCAGAGATGCGTTTCTGTGATCCACAAGGGATATCCACAATCCAATTCCAGTCAAACAGATGTCATATACCAACCTCCCTCCGAGGAAGCCACGCTGAGAGACAGAAAGGAAGCGAGGGAGGAAAAGGAGAACGAGGAACAAAGGAATGATCAAGAAGCCTTTTGAAAAGCAGCAGGCGGCTTAATGTGAGACCCCACATGTTACAATACGAGCACACACACAGAGGGACTGTAACAATGGCGAGGATGCGGTTTCCTCATTATTATGCAACCTCCCTACAATCCTCATTATGTTTTCTCTCCTCAACTAACTCTCCTCTCCTCCATCCCACCCACTGTCTCCAGACTTTCTCTGGTAAACAAAGAAGAAAATAACTAGCAATTTTCATTGTGCTCTTGCTTTCTGGCTAAAATGCAGCCTAAAGGTTGTCAGATGGGCTCATTAAGATCTGGGAATGCTTAGCAGACATCATCAGTCAAAGAAAGGAGGGGGTAGGCTGACAGTATGGCTAGATGGCGGTTAAATAGATAATAATGGACAGATAAATGACCCCAATGCATCTGGCATTGGCATGATCCCTGGGTAATTACAGGCTAATTAGACTGTGAAAAAACACATGAAATTTATTTGTAAATTTATTGAGAAGTTTCTGATGACCAAATTATCCAAATAAACTTGAAAACTATTCTAAGATACATCTGTCGATATGATTGGACACTTAAAGTGTTTATTTGGAATACTAAAAATAAGGGAATTTTAAACAGAGAAGAAAAAAACCAAGACAAAGAGTCTCTGCTCTCATGCTGATTATCCTGACATAACGATGTTGAGCGGGTGTAACGTTCAACATGTTGCGCTTGACAACATTTGCTAATTAATGTTAAACACAAAGTGCAGCAGAGGCGTTCCGCTTAATCATAACCTGAGTCCAGGATAAATTAAATGGCTTAATTGATGAAAAATGAAAAGAGTGGAAATGATGATAGTCATTAAGCTTGATCACATGGATGTCTGCTTAAAATTTATGTGGAAATCCATTCAGCAGTTGTTTGTATTTTTCCTTCTGGGCTGCAACGATGGACCAAAAGGCCATCAGACATGAAGATGCTACCAATCATTTACTTTGTAGTCAGATTTCAATCTGTATACCAGCTGTGCACCCCGTATGTGGATGGGTTTCCTCCCTACAGTCAAAATACATACAGATTGAATGACCAGGAAACTGAGAATGTCTGGTTCTGTACGTAAAGTCCTCCATGTTGGATTAGACTGATCTTTCGGTGATCTGAACCATGTGAGCCATAGATGTAAATATGCTACGACCCCGGTTTAAAGGGAAACCTTAGATGATTCAGCAGATGATAGATGGAGCGTGACATGAGTAATACATCTCAGATCATACTGTGAATGTATTCAGATGAATTCTGAATATCACAGGACTGCAATATACCACATAGAGGACATAGTGAGAGATCAATGCAGTCGTGCACCACAAGATATCAGATATACATAATCTATGAATAAGAAATTGTGTGACTAAAATGCTGCATTGATCAAAGTTCATAAACAACTAAATGAGGCTTGGTCTGATCTGTCTGCTGTAACTAATTAAAATCAGAGCCCAAATTTATATTTAAAATGAACATCAGGACCTCGTCTGGCAGCAGCGAGGCTGAGAGGAGCAGAGAGCAGATAGATGTCTGTCAAAATAAGACTATGACTAATTTCTGCTCCCTCGCTTCGACTCCCCTCACATTTCTCTCCATCCCTCCTCTCCTTCCCTGTCTGTCTCTGTGCTGCCGACCTTACTGCCATCCTTGGCTTTTCTGTTCATGGTTCAGGGATTCTTTCTGACTAAGATGATTCCCTTGTGGCGCCACGAAGCAAGACGGAGAAGGGAGGGTAAAAAAAAAAAATCTCATTAAAAAAGGGATCATCTGCTGTCAGCCACCGGACCGGCCCCAGCCGAGCTCGGACACAGAGAAAATACAAATGGCCAGAAAGGCCCATCAGTAATTTGGAGTGCTGTCACGCTGCACACTTTGTGTCACACGAATATTGGACATGGTAGCCGGTGTCTTTTATAAAAAAAATAAATAAATAATAAAAAAAAAGGTGTGTGTGTGTGTGTGTGGGGGGGGGGTTTAATGGGAAAACAGTGACTTGTGAAATTTATTCAGGGAAATGATTGCCTTGAATGATATTTGTTTTGTTGCTTTATTTGTACTATAAAACATCAAGAACGCGTTACTTTAACGTCATGAGATTAAATTTCCTTTTTTTCTTTCTGGTGAAAAGAAGTGAAGCTTGAAATAATTATTTAAATAAACAGAAACACAAACTACTAAATCTAAAAGAAAGGAAAAGATGGAGATACTCATGAGAAGTTTCAGCCTGATGATTAACCCGCTGGTACCAGATGTCTTCTGTGTGGGACTTCACAAATATGTATATGTAGTCTCCCTTACAACCTACATGTTATACACCACTAAAAAGCTCAGATTCTTGAGATGCGAATGATGTATACCATTCCAGGCTACAATTATAGCTTTAGATACATTAGACACTTATTTCTGACCAGTCGCAAATGTAACTTAGCTCCACAACAAGTCTTTTATCCATTAAAACCAATTTTAGTAAAAAATGACAGGAGTTGAGGGGTAAAGCAACACCCTAATAAAATCCCTAATAATTCTGCTTAGCTGAAGTATCTCAGTAATCCCTCTTAGTGAACCAGGGTGTATGGTTCACATCAGACATGGCAGAAATTCTGTCATGTCACAGAAGAAAAAGAGCAGCTGTAATTAATAATCATCATCGGTTCAATGCCTTTGGGTCTTCCATCGCTGAAGGGGTACTCATTACATCCTGTATACTAACCAGCCCTTAAGCCCTGCAGGAGCTTTCTTTTTAAAGTAATTATACATTCACAGAGTAAACTTTGGAGGGATTATAAGAAGCTAAAAGAAGCGGTCCACACATACGGTGCCATTTTGACATTACTATATTTCTACAAAGAAAATAACAATGAGTTTCTTATTCACATAGATACTCATATAACATTAAATTCTTTCTGCTTCACTTCCAAATACCTAGACTTTGTCATGCATTTAAAAATGTTATGAGCAACTCTTCAGGCTTTTAGAAGTCTCTTTTTCACTGTTTATTTTCTTTGTTTGTTTCTCTTAACCCTTCATTAGGCACTCGCTGAAATAATTTACCATAACCATAGAGATGGAGGATATTACAAAACTCTACAGTCGTGGTATGTACTGAAAATCTCTTCTAGTATCTCCTTCCACGTAGTTCTTGGATTTCATGGAGTAGCATGTGGAGGCACTTTGGTTCGTCTGAGGGATGAGCTCAAGGGATGAACTGGTGTCAGAACTTAACAGTCGACTTTGCAGAGATTCAGTTTTAAATAGAAAATGATGCTTTAGAGACTAAGACAAACAATCAAAGAAAAGCCTACTTATTCCTGTGTGTCAGGCGCTTCTATAAATGGTGTGTAGTGTGTCCATAAAAACATAACATTTGGAAACAGGACAATTAGAGAACAAATAAGGTAGCGAGCCTAACGAATAAACAACCAGTAGACTTAATGTAGACTTAATGTCACAAATACATACAATTTATAAAAAAATTAACCTTTGGATTAAATTTGGTCCAAACTATTTAGATTCACTTGATGTAATAACATTTGTAAATATGTTCAATTGAATCTAAATTACTTATCAATTTAAAATCTTATTAACATCCTATTTGACTGTTAAAGTCCTAAACTACTGTACTCAGAAACAATGCAGTTGTCACTGAAGATGAAAAGAGGTAAGATTTAAACCAAGACGGATGGTTTAAATGTAACAAAGCAAAAAAATGTATCTTTAGTTACGATGATTATCGTTAAACCTCAGTATTATAAAGTTTCAACCGTTTCAGCTTAAATGTCTTCTTAGAAACTGAATAATGGCATAATTAACTAAATGCTAAATCAAAAACTTTTCAATTGGTGTTATTTTTACCTGATATTATAAGCCTTTCTGAGCAGTTATAGAAGATAATGCTAAGTCAAAGCAAAATATAATCTAAAAAAAAAATCTACTGACCTATTTTCCCAAATCATTTTATTCATTCCACTTGCATTGCAAATTCTCACCTGAAAAGGTCTTGTTTTAATACTCTCGTTCTGAGATTCAGCACTCATTAGCTGCAATGAAAGTGAGGATTTTTTTTTTACACTACAAAGGTTGAAACCATGCAGATGTAAATCAGGACAGGAGTTGAAAGAAGCGATCAGGATAGAGGCAGAAAAAGAGGGACTTCAAAGTGCTGCTGTGTGGAAAAAGAATTATTGCTTCTGGTGGCAAAGCAACAGGTCAGCAGCCAATTTTGCATCACCCGCTTACCACACAGACTCCCGCACATATTTCTCACCAAGTCGTTCCTGCACCCTTTCTCCTCTTACTTGTAAAAAAGTTTGCCGTTTTTATGAATTTAGCCTGCTGAAACGCTCATCCCACCCATCTCATAGCAGAAATTTGATCTTTCCTCCACGGACTCTTCAAGAAATGCATCCTTTCCTCCACATGAAAACCCCATCCTGAAGAGGCACTCAGCTCAAACTAGAAACAAGGACAGATAATAAAAACACTGCCTACACTCTCAGAAAATGAAGTACCTCATTGTGCCTTTAGCGGTACAAAGGGTTGTCACTGGGACGGTGCCTTCAAAGGTACTGCTGTACCCTCAACAGAGTAGTTTCACCTTATAAAGATGAGTAAACGGGCAAACTGGAAAGTTGAGGGTACCACAGCTGTACCTTTGAAGGTACTACCCCAATGACAACCCTTTGTACCACTAAAGGCACAATTAGTCATTTATCTTCTGACAATGTATGTCTTTCTGGACTTGATAGAATATGTCATGGGTTTAAATAAAGATGGAAGACTTCACTGGATTGAGTATCTGATCCAGGGATGGGCAAAGTCAGTCCTCGAGTTCTGCAGTCCTGCAGGTTTAAGATGTTTCCTCTTGCAGCACAGAGTGCTGGAATAATAAAGTATTTTCAATTGATTTTATTTCAGCAATTAAACAACAACTGTTCAAAAGACAAACAACTAACAGCTGATGCTTCATCCAATAAAGTTCTCATTATGTTCTTTCAGAACCACTAAAAGCAAAAAGAAAAAAAGACACAACAATGAATATATCTAAAAACCAGAAAGGCATCATTTTCCTTTAAAAATTGTCTATCCTAACCTCTGAAAAAGATGTGAAATGGAATCATTAAAGCATATTTTCTCATCACTAGGGAATTAATCAGGTTCTTTCCAAGGATGTCATATTTCCAGGTCATTTTACTCAGGAATCTTAATAAAAACTTAATGTTCCAACCCTACCAACCCATGGGTTTGGCAGAAAGCTGACATCCACCCATTCACTTCCCACATACATTTCCAATCCTCCCAGTTTCTCCAATGAGGCTCATTAAACCCAGAAGAATGCACTTTCCTTTAAAAACTGCTCTCTAACATGTACATTGACAGCATGCATAGCTTAATGCCAATAATGAGCTAATGGCTCAGGTGGCAGAGCAGGTCATCCAATGAGGAGGTTGGTAGTTCTAATCCCACTCCCCCAGCAAGACACTGCATCATGTCGTCATTGCTGGTTTTAGAGGCCACCATGTTTGCACACAATGGCTGCCCCATTTCTGTCAGCCTGTCCCAGCTATGACGATACATGTAACTTACCATCACAAAGTCTGAATGAGGAGTGGATGAATAATGGGTCCAATGTAAGCAGTGCCATCAACAATTAAGCGTAATATAAATCTAGTTCATTATTATTCTTTTGGCAAGAGAAAGATGGAATAAAGTGCAGACAGTTTTTGCTGTGTACATCTACGTGTTAGTCCGTGTACACGCACGTATGTGCATGCACCGTGTGGAGAAAAGATGAGACACCACACAAATCATTGGACAGTCTGATGTGTTGAACAGGTCTGGCCTTGGATGCTGCCTCAGCTATGGGATTTAACAATGCTGAAAGGAACCATCTGTAACTGCCAGGACTGCAGGATCGTTGTGTCACGTAAAAATGCTTTGTTCAGCGTTTTAAAAATATAAACGATACTTTATCCTCTGATTTGAAAGTTGAAAAGTGGAATATTGGAGCCTGAAAAAAATAAAGCTTTTTGTTATTCTCTTCATACATATTTCATTATTTTTATACTTGCGTCATCACATTAAAAAACACGTGGACAAGACATGAAGACAAGACACTGAGCATATCCTACGCAATAGCTCAGAGCAAGACATCATGCTATACACTGACTAACAACTCTGCTTTGACCTTTTTTTCAGTTACAGAGCTAAAAGTTGTCAGAAGCAGGCTGATGCTGTCTCAGTTCAAACCTATTTCAGGAGTAAATTGCAGTGAAATGGGATGAATGACTCATGCTTCAAAGACAGTCAAAAATAGTGCAATGACGCAAAAAGAAAAAGAAAGAACAACGGCAGCATAGTGGGCATAAAGTACACCTACTTCTGCAGAAGAAAAAGCATTTTTTCAGCAGGAGACAGAACAAACCCGTTGACCTGAATCTTTAAAAAATATGAACATGTAAAAGACCGGAAATTTTTTTTTTTTTATTACAACTGTGATTATCTAAGGGGTAAAATACTGGCAGTTCTAGACTCAAACAGCTAAACTGCATACCTAGTCGCGGCATGGTTTCAAATGAATTCTCTGACAGCTCCCTCTGTGTACACCTTTAAACACTTCTGCTTTCATTTTTGAAGTACTTTAGTTTGAAAATCTCCCAGCACAAAAACAGACAGGAAAAAAATTGCTAGTTTGGTTTCATCTACAGCTAAAAAAAATCCTTCTGTGCAATGAATTCTTGGAGGTTTTGAATGTGGAATAGATCAAATCAACCTTTATTTACATAAGACTTTTCATACAAAGTGCTTTACACAATAAAAATAATTTTGCATATTAAAACTTCACTGTCTTCACACACCCCAAGTATATAACCTAACAATAAAAAATTTGAAAATAAACTATTTGTAAGACACTTTCTCTTACATGTACTCATACAAACACACAACATGCATGCAATACCACCCCCGACACCATTCTATATTGCATAAACATAAATTCTAACCTCTAGTTATCTCTCCTTAACTAGATATTATTATTGAAATAAACATCTGGCTTGATGCTGCTGTGAGGAAACAATATCTCGGGGATCTGTTTGCATCCGAAGCCACTATGACCACAGAGACCAACACCACTTAGATCAGGGCAGGTCAGCATCTGCACCACAGACACAGGGCTGAAGTGCAGAACCACCAGCCGCTCAGATAGGGGCTATCCCCATGGCAACTACCCTGCAGACCGAGTAGGCATAGCCCCCAGCATGGAGGATCCACGAGGAAATACTGAACCTACAGATGTTAAACAAGAAAACCAATAAAAAAGAAATTATGAGCTCATTGGTGTATATATATGTATGCTTATTTTACAGACATAAATTTTTACACATCTTTGAGAAAGCGAATCAGCAATTGAGGATGTCACTTTTGAAAACATGAACAAGTCTCTACATGACAAGACAAAATATGCAGACAAACATTTCCTGTCAAAGTTAGTGTGATGAGCTATTGTAAGCCGCACCTGGAAATGAATAACTTGTGATTCAGAAACGAGTGAGGCCAGCAACTTAAAACAACTTAAAAAAAAATAAAATGGTTTTAACCAACCAGAAGGGTTGGAAGGTGGATATCTAAGATTCTACAAAAACATGGCAATAGAACGTTTGTGTAGTAAGGATGGAGGTTTAGAGGGGATTTTCTCTCCTGGTTGTTTTTTTCCCTGTGCATTAAATTTGTTTTTGACTAAACCAACAAAAAGAAACAGCAAATGCTGCTCCAGTGTTCATTATAATGGTTTTTCAGATTCAAGGGGTGAATTTCAATCAGCTTCCTGAAAGCAGCTTCGCATCAGTGGATAAATGAATTCTGAAACACGACCAGGACGGATACAACGAACAAGTACAACCAAAACTCTGCAGGACTACACTATGTACTAAAATAAGTCCCACATGTGCACTTTTGACTGGATCACGACCCTGTTAACCCCCAAACAAGGCCTATGCCATGTAGTACTAATGAAACCCCCACTCCCCACCCCTTGTCTGCTTCATGACGACTGACTGACAGTCATGCTCTGCACACACAAACAAACACACTTCATTATTGGACAAGGAGACACAAACACACACTGGACCCATGGAGACTGGTTTTTGTGTTGATAAGGAGGAGGTCAAACAACAGATGGCAGTCAGAGGATTACTGCAACTCTGTCACAGTCAACTTCTAGTTAAACACAGCAGACACACACACAAAAATAAAAATGAATGAATTGTACGTAAGTCATGATTACTTTAATAAAGTATAGTTAAATAAAAAAAACAACAACTCACATTTAATACCAGGCTTTAACTGACTAAAAGGCTAATTTAACTTAAGTATAATAGCTTTTTTAAAAGTGGCAAACCAAGTCCAATGAGAAGAAAGTTTATAGATGACTTCTTCTCTTGTGATCATAAATTCTGTAATAAAGATAAAGATCAGGTTAGCCAATTTTTTACTTTGTAGAGGTTAAAATGTTGGAAGAGAAAACCTAGACTTCAGACTTTCTTAAAAAATTTTTTGTATATACATATATATATATTTACATATATACACACCTTACATTACAAAATTGTATACATTACAAAAGGAAAAGGGTTGGTGGGGTGGGATATTGACAAACACCCATTTGTTCATTATTATAAAGCCTTTTATGCAACATTATTACATTAAGTAACTTATCTGACACTTGAAGGAATTTTAACAACTTAAATGTTTAATACCAGTAAATTGGATACCATAATATAGTAATTTTTTCCCTGCAGGACCTCATTTAAAGACATTTATTTTGACACTGCATCTGCTAAACCGCTGAACCTATGCATTGCAATCATGTCTACAGTCCATTATATCGGCTATGCCATCTCACCCATTATAATACAATAATACATAGATGGGTGAGTTATTGAAGAGCAGCATTTTGTTTGTGTCATGCACTAAAAATCTTCATTTCCACTGTAATGTGGAGCATTTTAACACCGGCATCTGTAGCTTCTCAGGCTTTATCTGATATTTAAACAGGACTTTTATTTACATCACATATTTAAAGAGTGAAAAAAAATAAAAATATACACCATAATGACCACTAAAATGTATTGATAAAGAAAAGCTCTACTTTTTAAAAATTCCTGGCTAAATAGAAGTGCCATTTCTTACCTTTACCAGTAAAATTGGTAGTTTGAGACTAACCTCAAAAGGTAATGATTTCTATTTAGAGCAACGCTGCACCAGTGGGTCGTGATTATCTCATAAATATATTAACCTCCTTGGTGGCAGTAAAAAAAAAGGGAAAAAAAATCAATGAAAAGTCAATAAAGATTAAAAAACAATGTTTTCCTTTTAAAATTCCTTTTTATAAAGATAGTTTTAACTGTAAAAATGTAATAATCCACACAAAAAGGGAAGAAATTAGGCTTTTATTTTTTGAATCAGTGTGTTTTTACAGCTTCGCGTTTATCCAACAGCAGCTTTTGTCCTCATGCTGTATCAGACCATGTCTCACAAAAAAAAAGCAATGTATCACCAGCAAATAGTGTAAAAGTTCTGTATCTTTCTAGAAAAAGTGGCTTGTTGTACAGGCATATCTTCATTGAAGCCTGACAATTAGCCTAAATCCTAACTGGTTTCAACGGTCTGGACCAGCTGCGATAATGCAACATAACTTATATGATATGCTGAATACAAGGAACAACTAAGCAGTAATTATGACTAATCTTATCCCCTCTGTTAGCATGCACTGTGTCCTGCTGATTTTTTGTTACTTTTTGATAAACAAATACAATAAAATTGAGCCTCATTGTCATTAAATAGATTAATGCAATAAATCACAAATTTTAATCACTTGGTAGAACACAAACTTGTGACATTTTCTTAGATATTAGACATGAATCCAACTTATTTGAACAGGGTGAGTCAGCAGAACAGTTAATTAAAACATACATATAAGTGAAGTTTTTAAGAGAAAAAATACATCCTGAGAAATTGAGCTGACTTGACATAAATTGTTATAAATCTCTGTTTCAGGCAACTCACAAGGATTCAGGCAAAAAGCTGAACACTACTATAACAAGCCCGTGTGACACTGACATAGAAGAGCAATAAAAACACAATTTGCACATTGAAACTGACACGATCAGAAACTGCTTAAAAGGCGACATCGGCGAGAGTCGGCGTTGATGTTTCTGCTTTCTTGCACAACAATGATTGCAAAGTTTTAAGGAAAAACACAGTCATGCTTCTGCAGTCCTGCCAAATTCAACAAGCGCTTGGATGCTTCGCAGCTGTCAGTCTGTTATAATCACAGTCACTTCCACAGGGACTGATGTCAACATTAGCCAACATTATGATTCTGGGGTGAATTTCCGGTTCTCAGAAATAATATGTGTACATGTGCCACCATGTGCAAGGGTTACATTCTCATCTGTTGACAAAACAGATTCTCCGATTTGCACATTTTATGTCTTAGCACTTTCTTCTTTGTATAGCCCAGTGGTTCTGAAACTAGGGGGAGGGCCCCAGGGGGGGGCACAGAGTTATGACAGGGGGGGCACAGCAAGGCTAAATCAAATTTATAGTTTTTGCACTGCTGGCAAAACATGGACAAATTTGTACCAATGGACAAACTATGATTAATCAACAACAGAGATTGTAACTACCAAAAAAAAGACTAAATATAATGAGACGTGTCTTGCTTTAGGCTTGACCAGGTCATTTTGAAGTAATAGTCAATGGTGGGTAATGAAGAAAGACCAGTGTCACATTGCACAAAATATCAGCATCTGACAGCATGAATAGCTTACAATGCTAATTGGCTACGTCTCATTCTTAACACAAAGAAAAGCATGTCTTGTCTAGTTTAGAAATAAAATACTCAACTGTCATATCTGTCTTAGTGAAAGCTCAACTCACCTGAAGCAGTTTGCAGAGTTTCCTGGTTTAAATGCCTCAAACTATAGCAGTTGATGCCTTCTGCCACTGACATGGTTTTAAGTAGCAGCCAATAAACTAAAAACTATTTCATGTCACATTTTTCTTTGTAAGCATAATGGGTGCAAGTGGGATCAGGCTTGACATTATTCTTGCTGATGAAAAGGGGGCCCTGCAGAAAAAGTTTGGGAACCACTTGTATAGCCCGCTAAAGCTCTCAGGTGCCAGTTAACCAAACTTCAACTGCATCAGGCAAGAAGGCAGTGAGGTAAGAACAAAAAAGCTTGTGTGTGCCTGAACAACTGCTATGTGTAAATTTATTCTGTTTGGCCTATCCTCCTGCCTTCTGCTGTCTCTTATCATTAGTCAGGCTACACAATGGGTAGCCAGCTGATAATATGCTTCAGTAGCTCCGATGCTAACCTAAATCACCCATTATCATCCACGATCTATCCAGATGGGCCCTTGTTTCAGTGTAACTGATCACTAAATGTCACTAAACATTGCATTGAGTGTGTTTAAACTGGAAAAAAAAGACCTGATTGATGCAAAGTTACAAGTTTCTGTTCCTAGCCATTGTAGAGTTCATAACAGGCTGGAAACTATTAGCAGCAGGTAAAACACTACAGTTAGCAGGTGCTTTATTTTTCTTTTAGAAATACTGAAATATTTAAATGGTAATGGAAGTGCAATACTTCTGCTGTTTTCCTGGAGGTTGACTCGTTTTTATTGTGCTGCATTGATTGTGCTAAACAAATGAAGTAAAACAGAAGTAGAGGTAGTTGGCAGCAGTATTACCTGTCACAGCCTTGTCCAACCAGAGCAGGTAAATGCTCTAATGAAACCTAAACTACAATAGTGATTTCTTCTTCTTGATTTGTGTTGTTGCCATCAAAAGAAGAACTAAATGGTGTGATTTATCTTTATCTTTATCTGTAACAAAGTGTAGATCATGAATGTAAATTATAGATTCACCCAACTCATCTGAGCTAACTAATGGTGACAAAATGAACTTCTTTATTTTGATAGCCTACCATGTGACCTTTTTTTTCTGTCTAAGGGACAGCAGGTATCAGAGGCAGCAGGGGAAACACTGAATACGTGTTAAATGAAACATGAGGCATTATGTCAGCAACAATTATTCTAGAATAGACAGTGACCAAGCTCATTACTGTAAGTGTAATAAAATCTATATGAGTAGAAAGCCTGCCAGAGCAGTTATTCATATCATACTATATACTGTTGCTCTCTCCATCAATATAATGTGAATATCTCAAGCTATGAGGAACACTGACATTAAAAGAAACCCATGCTTGAATGACAAAACGTGAAAGCCATCAATGTTACATATCCCATGTCTAAAAAGAGCCGTAGTCTCTGCTGTTACCTGATACATTAACAATAGAGCAAGCTCGACACAGCCTGGTTTTCTTTGTGGAAATTGGCTCGACAAAGCCTACACCTCAAGTCAGAGATAACTGGTACTACAATAGTGGCTATGATCTTTCTTTATTAACCCTGGCTTCTATATTTAGTGTGCATTTACTTAAAAAAAACAAAAGAGTATTTTCTGCATCACCTGATGCTTCTTTGACACAAAATTCACTGATACGTTGTTCATAAGAGGAGCATGTTGTATGACTGGGCAGGTGTGAAATATATAAAAATCATTGTGATCAAAATGAACGGAATTAAGAAAAGAACTTATTGCAATCAGAAAACTGTTAGTTTTGGAAAGCAAAGTTAATATTCATCTGTTATTTATGTCAAGCTTCACATAAAGCTTTTAAACTTTTGACTTCATACTTCACAAGTATATTTTACTCCAAAACTGCTCAGTAATAACACGAAAAATCATGCTAATTACTGATTAAATAAGTCATAAAATAACTATTGGTTAAATGTCCACAGGTTAAATGTAGACATAGGTGCATTATTAGTACTAGAGAATGGACTTAATGGTAGCTCAGGACAAAATATAAAAACATGAAATGACATTTGGTTCACTAACTGACTGCCTGGCTGTCACAGAGACACAACGTGGTTTGTGTTTCTAATTAACCAGACATCCTGCGAGAAGGATGCGACAAATAAATATGTGTTTTTCTTTGTCTAACTTCTAAGTCCCTACACTTACTACACCATCAGAAAGCTAAGATTCTTGAGATTTGAATGATGTATACCATTTAAGGCTATAATCTTAGCTGTAAATTCAGTAAACACTTATTTCTGACCAGCTGTAAATAGAATTTATCATTGAAGTCCTCAGGTGCTCCAGTAGCAAGATTCAACATCTTTATTGTCGTTACTTAACAAAATTTTAAGGAGTCTCTCAGCTTAGGCACACACAAATATGAAAATAGAAATAAAATAAGCACACATAAATAAGTAAAACATAAAGATATAAAATATTTAAAAGATATAAGAACACCTCTATATTTACAAAAAATATAGCAGATGATAATGCAAGAAAAATGCTCCTATTACATCAGCAAGGATCCAGAAAAAGTAGTCTAGTAAAATAGTTGGTCCACAACAAGTCTTTTTCCATAAAACTCAGTTTTAAGGGAATAAAAACAGGCAATGTTCAAAAGTTCAAAATGTTGCTTCAGGTTATCAATAATCTAATAGATTAAATTCTGAAAAGATGTCATTGTCAGTCAGTATCTGTACCGCTTACGGGTCGCGGGTAAGCTGCAGCCTATCCCAGTATTGTTTCAGGTGAGAGGCAGGGTACACCCTGGACAGGCCACCAGTCCATCGCAGGCCCACCCACCAGCCCTCCACATTCAAACCTCCCCCAGCCGAGGCTCGAACCAGCGACCTTCTTGCTAACCACCACACCACCGTGCAGCCCAGATGGCATTGTATTCTGATTAAATTCTGTGATAAAGTTATAACATTCAAAATTTACTGCCTGCCTTTTGAGATCACGTTATATTACTGATTTTCTCCCAGTCACGTCATAGCTTATTATTGATAAAATGCCAATAAAACTTTGCAGTTATGTTACATTGTCAGACATCAGATATAACCAACACTTCTGCCTGATGGAATAAATGTTTCCCTCAGATTTGGCTGTCTGGGATAAAACCAGGTAAAAAATCGATGGAGTAGTGCTTCTCACACATCCTGAACATAAACTGCATGTAGAGTTTATGTCTTCAACCTACGGTACCATGGCAATCTTGCCAAGTTAAAAGAAAACCATCGTAAAACGAAATACTTTAACGAAATACCGCTAATCTCACTTGATAGTTCACCCCTTTGAGGCCTGGTCTCCTCCCCTGCTTCTGGTCTATCTAGGTGCAGGCTGGTTATTGGCTCTGTTTTGTGTTAAGTCACAACAGTAGTTATTATTTAGTCTATTATTATTTAACTCCTGGCAAAATTCTTAACCAGTTATTGTACCAGTGACAGGTTTTATATGTAGAACTTTTATAAACCTTGAAATACTATCAAACAACTCAAGAATGAACACTCTGAACAAGAATGTCAGCTGTCAGGAAGCTTCTGCTGCAAAACCAGCCACAGCATCTGTACAGCAGACACTACAGAATATTAATCAAGGCCAGCACATGCAGACAGCGGCAAAAGTCCACAAACAAAAGACACGAACACATTCGCTCACATCAAGCATTCTCCTTGTGCTTGAGGTTCATTATTCAGGGAGTCAGAGCACAGCTTGCTTGACTTAAAGTATCTGCAATTCAAACAGGCCAGAGGTGGAGCTGGATGTCAATGAACAGCCCACTGAAGCCTTCGCAACCTACCTCGAGTTTGCACTTTCACACAGTCACACACACACAGACGTGATCGGCTTACCTAAAGCAGGAGAAGAAAAACAGATTGATAAAAAATTGTAAGACTGCAAGCAATTTGAAAGGGTGAATGTACAAGTGCAATAATCAGAGGGAATGTTCATGACAAATAAACAAACAATTTTTTTTACATCCAGACCAGAGAAGAAAACAATGTCAAGATGATCAATAAGCCAATCAACACACACGGAAGAGTCACTGCTTATCCAACCTTGAACATGAGTTTTAGGCTGCACGCCATCTGACAGAAACTGAGGCACACTTTAGGGCTCAGGTATCAAGCTATTAAACATTACAAGTTTACACTCTACAGAAGCTATTCTTTATTTGCATCTAAGTACAAGGAGGCACACGTGGTGGCGTGCAAAGGTGCACACACGGGCTACACCTGCTTCAGGCAAGAGTGTCCAGCCTTTAGCACCTGCTGTCACACACACATGTGCCAGCCAGTACCCACCACCTCGCACACGTCTCACACAAACGCTCCGCATTCCACCTGCGCGTGGACTCAAATATCAATCTATAAAAGCTCAGGAGGACAGCAGGGCTTCCTTTTTGTTTCCCTAGCTAACACATCAATAATTGATGTCCCTTTGTCTTTACAAGATATTTACTCTGACATGTCAATCACAGCCAAGAGCCTTGAGCTGGAAACCAGATCAGGAAACAACTTCAACAACATTAGGCACACACCCGTGGCAGATGTGGATCAAACACGGGCTCATAATGAGCTAAGAGGATGAAAATGACCTTAAAACACATTAGACGATAAACAAACAAACAAAGCTAAGAGTCTCATGAGCCAACCAGATGGAATTTAAAATGTGCCATAAAAAATATACACGCCTGAAACAGGCAGAATGAGCTCCGTGTTCCCACATGACAGGAGACAGGACTTTCCACACACTGTGGCTTATCCAATCTGTCTGCCTCCTGTTTCATCACCAGAGCTGCAGGCAAACAATTTACATTTTATTCTCAATGTGCCTGCACGGCGTTCATTATATCTCACTTGCTTTGTGCCTAGCGAGGACATTAAAGTGACTGTAATGAGGAAGAAGAAGTTGGGTTTAAACAGATAAATAAAAAAAAATGTAGATAAATAAAGGGCAGACGGGGAATGGCCTCATCAGAATCAAACGAGAAACAAATTACACCCCAAGACCACTTATAAATATTGGAGTCTTTGATCTGTGCACCAAATTAGTGATTCAGTCTGTGGGGGAAATGATGAGTGTGTTAGAGTATGCCCCAGGCAAATGTTTCCCCTTCTTTAATACAGGGGGAATTAAATTAAGGCTAAGCTGGGCTCACTGTTAAAGAATGAAGAGATGCACAGTGTAAAGTTCACTTAGTTTTACTGATTTGCACAGAAGAGAAACTTGAATGGAAACTTGCATGGACAAACTAACCAGCATTCATATTGCAGGTATAGCAGGTGTTCTGTGACAATTTGCACAAAACAAAACAAAACAAAAAAAAATAGAGATTTAAACTTTTATATTCAGAATTTAGGTGCTGAATGTTTTTAAACTGGAGTTAAGGGGTTTGGTCAGAACAATACCTTCTAAATATGGGAATCATAAGAATTGCTTAGCATTTTCTCTAATCTGAGATGGATTTACCAGCTTTGCAGCAGTTGTTGCAGAAATCATTACAGAGCGTATACAGACAAAACAAAAAAAACGTCAATTATTTTAGTTACTCAGCTTAAAGAGATAAACTAATATATATATATATTTATTACAGACTTATTGCATGCAAAGTGAGATATTTCAAGCATTTACTTGTTAAAATTTTGGTTATAGCTTACGAAAACCCAAAAATCAGTACTTCAGTTAAATGTTTTGAGTTTCACCTGTATAGTGGCGCTATTAAGACTGGGATGCACTTGCTGTGTACGCAAACTTGCACGTCAGCGTTCTGCACCGTCTGTGTGTATACTTGGTGAAGCAATACAGAGTCAAAACTTGTGATACTGAAGGTCACTGCTAGGGGCAGTGCACAGCACTTGGAAATAATGAAAGGGACGATTTGCCAGTCACATTGTATTACTGAGGTATTTCCGTAAACAACAGTTTACCAATCTGTTGCTGGTTAAAGCACAAGTGTTTGTAAAAATCATAAAGATGCTGGTTGATGCGGAATAGATCTGAGAGGTACTCTTCAAAACTATCCGCCATTGTGTTTATCTCAGGTGTTCAAGTCAATATTACTACTTGTGCACACAAGTTACCTCGCCACAAAACCTTTGTATATGTAGGGTAGTTGGGCCAAACTAGTCGAATAAGTGGAAGAAACAAACTCAGCAGTCCTGGTATTTCTTCATGAAGAGCGATT
This sequence comes from Rhadinocentrus ornatus, assembly GCA_037177495.1. Taxonomy (NCBI): domain Eukaryota; kingdom Metazoa; phylum Chordata; class Actinopteri; order Atheriniformes; family Melanotaeniidae; genus Rhadinocentrus; species Rhadinocentrus ornatus. The sequence continues at coordinate 32,316,898 of JBAMHW010000003.1, forward strand.
TATTAATCCAATTTGCATCCAGAGTATAATCCAAAAATTATTTATCCTGTTTCTTACTCTCTAGCTCTCTCTAGAGAGAGAGAGAGCTCCCCAAACAGACTGTTTACATACCAAAGTAGAAACACACCTCATCTGATTTAGGCTAAACCATTCTCCTTCTTCTTGGTCTACTCTGCAAAATTACCCACACCTGTAGCTCTGACGAGCTGGGTTGGCCACTCCTAAAATCCTAGCCTGTGATATGGGTTCAAACACAGAACAATGTTAAACATGAGTATAATGACAAATGCCACACACTATTGACACAAATAACCCCAGGATATCGTAAAATGCAGGGTTACATAACAGAAAAATAATAAAGTCTAAAACAATAGTAGGGACAAGTGGTGAGCAACTATAGACTCACCCACTTTGACACAGTATATTA
>JBAMHW010000003.1:32317424-32328411 GCA_037177495.1 Rhadinocentrus ornatus
GGTCAGAATTCTAGCTGATAGACAGGTGTTCAAATACTTATTTGCAGCTGTATCATACAAATAAATTGTTAAAAAAACATACATTGTGATTTCAGGACTTTTTTTTGTGGATTATGTCTCTCATAGTGGACATGCACCTACGATGAAAATTTCAGACCCCTTGAAAATTTCTAAGTGGGAGAGCTTGCAAAATAGCAGGGTGTTCAAATACTTATTTTCCTCACTGTATTTTGTTTTTTAAAATAACACGTAAAATTTATTATATGACATATGCTGTATTATACATTAAAAAGTTTGTATTATGTTGATAGACATGTTAAATATTAAAACATAATTTTTAGACCTTGCTGAGTTATAAGTTGCCATTTCAGTTCTGTTAGACATGCAAGCCAAAAGATCTTTATCAGAAATATGACTACTTTTCTATGTTGACTCTGAGGCTTGTAAAAGCTATCAGAACTTATCAAGCCTGACTGTCTGTCTGTGCTCTGGTAGGCTCAAGATGAGCCCTGTGGTGTGGGAAAACCCCCAAACGGGGATTAGATGGCAGAGAGGGGGATTTTCTAGTTAAAAGCTGACCTCTGACACGCACACAACAGTCGTTTGATTCAACAAATCAGCTTAACTGTTGTCATATTCACCAACATGTCTAAACAGGATAACGGGGCTCATATGAGGGTGAAATGGAAACAGCATGCTATATGAAACTGAAATGTATGTTCTCAAACTCAACTTAAGAACTCTATCACAATTTAGTCTGTTCATTTATCTCTTCCAATTCATCCATTCTCACCCCTAAACGGAACTGCATGAATGAAAGCAATTTGGAAAGAGTAAACAGACCACATTGTTGCAAATTTTGTGGTTTTGGCATGTACCCTCATGATCCAAAACATTATAACCATCGAACCATGACAGGTTCCACCTTGGTAATGTAATAAAAACAGTTAATGTCAACTTCAGGTGCACTTACATGCTGCATCACATCTTATGTTTTGACTCATCAGTGTACGTGTCAATTCTCACTTCCCTGGAAATTCCTATATCGCAATGTTTTTTTAGTAAGGATCCCATTTGCAAACTTCTCATCACACGACTTTACAAAGTGTGATGAGAAATTGGCACTTTATCCAAAAACAAAAGCATATTGAATCAGATTTTATAGGGTTCTGTTGAGTTAATCTAAGTTGTCATGTTGGCTAACATCTGCATACCAAGTGTGATATATACACACTCGAAGATGGGTGAAGTCAGGCGAGTGACATCTTGGTAATTTTGGGGGTGAGGTGAGTGTGCTAAGAATTAACTACGAACAGCTCTTACTGTGAAAAAACCCATGTTAGCAATGCTTTGCCTCAGTATAGCTGCAATCAACACTGTTGCTCAAACCAAGTTCACATTTTAACTCTACGTTTTATTTATTTTTTACCCATTTAGACCAAACATACAGGCTTTCTTTTTAAGTTTGTTGAAAACTTTAAAGAATATTTGACTTTCATCAGAGCCCTGGCTTTTAATTTAAATTATATCTATCCAAATGTTTTATCAGTATTAATATTTTACAACCTGAGGTCAGACAAATAGAGATAACGTTGACATATTGTACTATGATTTGATAGAGGTTTATAGCTACATCTGCAATGTTCCAAAGAGACATCCATATTCATCCTGAAAGTTAGGGCTGGATCGATAAAAAGATTTTGGCCCATACTGATATCCGATATTAATATTATTTTTATGGCCTATAACCGACATTTACCGATGTCTATATATATATATTTATTTATTTTTTTCAAAAAGATTTAACATGATCAAATTCAGTACAAAGTAAAAATTATGCATAAATTTTTGGTATTGAATGATTTGACATGGCATCCTCCCCGCATCACTTCGACTTTGCAAATATTGCACACTGCTTTTCGAGTATCTTCTTTTGACACCGTGAAAAATTACAACACAGCTAACATAGCTTCTAGCTTCAGTTACATCCCACAATGTAGTGCTGCATCGCTGTCACATGTCCAAACATGGCCGCATGGCCAAACCCTGCTGCTCCTCCCGACACACGTACACAAACAGCAATTAGAGGAAAATAAATATCGGCTGTTAATATCGGCCCAGTTTTGCTTATCGGACCGATACCGATATGGTAAAAAATTACTAACATCGGCCGATACCGATATTAATGCCGATATATCATGCATCCCTACGGAAAGTTGTTTTTTGGGGGGGAAAAGTCTGAAACTTTTTTCATTTATGCTATGTGGCAACTTCATTTATTCCTCACCAGTAACTAATATACTGGTATTAATACATGTTAACAGATCTCTGTTCTCTTTACTATGACCCCAAAAGTATTTAAATGGACCTCATGGTTGCAGAGATATACTCGTTTCTTATGGGTATGCAAATTTTGAGCAGAGTTCTAAACAATAGGCACAAGGCTCAGATGGTTAAAGGGGAAAAAAACATTGGTTATGTGCTGTGGAAATAATGACATAATTTAAAGTGGCTCACATGCAAAAGTTGTACATATTACATTTGGTCTTGATTTTGGTTTGAAAAAGATTTTCGCACATTCATGAATCTCTGGTGCAGGTACGACTGTATTTAGATGTGTTGAGCCAGCACAACATGTGCCAACATAAAGAGAGAAATTTTGCTCTATTCATCTAATCAGACACCTCAACACCCAAATAAAAACCCCAGCCAGTAACAGTCTATGTCTCCCTGTTTAGGGTGGGTGTGTGTCCTGTCCTAATGTCTCAGTGAAATAGAGTTGCAGGCTTTTATCAGCCAAGCCAAGTTCCTTCTTCTTATTATTCTCCTCCTCCTATTCTTCTTCTGTTCCCCTCCTTTTTCTGTGCACCCATCAGCTCGAAATTGATAAATACCTGTGCAGCTTGGCCTTCAGATCCCGTCAACTCTATCATCCATAAAATTCTGGTTTAGCTCAAGAGCTTCTGCTATTTATACTCTGGATTCAAACACACACACATACCCATGTGTACACACAGGTTTTTAGAAAAATCTTATTACACAACAGAACATGCCAGTTTTAATTTTGTTTTTTGTTTTTTTACCTGTCCTGTCCAGCATCATAGCAGCAGAATGATAGTCTGGTTGCTGTATTGTGTCAAACAAATTTGCTTTGCCAGGGGGAGGCTTATGGGTAACAGGCTCAGAGGGGACAGAAAAGGAAAGAAGACAGTAAAAAGAAGCTAAAGGGAAAGAAGAAAGAAGAAGAAAGAGACAAAAACACCACAGACAGAAGACAACGACCCTTCAGTCCACACTAACAAACTTCTACATTTGTACATAAACACACCGGAAAATTTCTTACAGCTTTTACAGAAAACAGAGCTGCCATTTTTAGATAATGACCAAATCAACAGAACATGCCAGTTGATCAGAGGAAGAATTACAGCTTGTCCAGCCTGTCACGACGTATGTGTGACTGTGGGGAAAATGAAGACGATACATCTCCCACTCTTCAGATGAGGATATATTACACACAGAGACACACATAGAGAAAAGAGAATGGAGGATAGAAAAAAAAAGTTTACCTAAGAAAAAGAGCTGTTCAGATGAGACACAAAAACACACCTTTTCCTGTCATTTCTCAGTAAGAGGCATGAAAGTGGTCCGTCAATACAACAAATAAGCCCCGTCCTTCCTCCTCAGTGCTGTTTGATGGAGTAGCTGTCTGTGCCCCTTCTGCAATATTAGACAGCAACAGTCAGTTCTCTCAGGTCAATATGCTACTTAAGCCAACCAATAATCAGTAGGGTTGCTGAATCAATTAACTAATCAAATAATTTAACACTGTGTGCAGTGAAGATGAATGAGACTTTGCATCCCACAGGGAATTTTGGTCCATAATAAAATTAGAACAAGATATTAGAGTAATAGGAAAGTCAAAGGTAAGTGTCAGCATTCTGCTAACTTAGGAGTTAAGTGATCAAACTGAACAGTAAGACTGATCATTTCACTGCTTCTCATATGTTAGTCATATATTTCATTTACTGTTCAGTAAATTATGAAAAGTATGACGATGACTGCACAACACTGACCTCTGCTGGCTGCTACGAACACAACACTGGGTGCCCAACAGAGAGCAGGTGTCTGGCCAGTGAGAAGACAAGGAAGTGGGAGGAGGTGCTGGGACAAAACATGAGGAGAAGAAGAAATCAAATGGACTTTGATGTGGTGCACTGCATTAAGCTTGTTGCACTCTTTAAGATGAGGAGCTTGTATGGATGGACGGATGCTGGGAAGAAAAGGGGACCACGTGGATAATAGGTAGCGAGCTAATGCAAAGTGTAAGAGAATGGATGAACGCAGATTTATGAGAACAACAAATGATGGATACAGCTGAACAATGGAAATTAAAGCAAACTGAAAACAGTAGTTAAAAAGTTTACTTTAAACGATCCATTACTTTTAAGTAGTGTGTTGGCAAATATTCAAATATTTACTGATTCCAGGTTCTTAAATATAAAAGAATTTGCTGCACTGAGTTATATCCTATACAATATGCTTCAGATTCGAGATACACAAAGGTTTAGGATTAATCATTTTAATGGCACAACCAGGTCAGTTTATTTTACTTCTGTAAAATATCTCTTGGTGTATTTGGTAAGTTGGCCCCAAGTTTTGTAGCTTTTTTTCATGATTTCCAGGTGATATAATTTACTGACTTTGGTGATGTGCTGACCTTTTTGTCCAGCTCTACCAGCCGGTTAACCTTTTCGAACTTGGCTGAAATATTGAGAGATTATTTGAAGCATTACTCTGACATTTGATACTGACATTAATGATCTCCTGTGGAGGACTTTTATACATTTAAATTGTGACCTTTCACCTTTGAAGCAGGATGTGAGGATTATCTGTTTCAAGTCAGATGACAGTTTTTAATGCAAAGGTGTCCCAATTCAGGGCCTGCACACTTCGAAGTGCGGATTCGTCGGCCACATACGTCATCACGGTGCGCAAAGTACTGTCCCAATTCACAGAATTTGAAGGACCCTCCAATTCACCCTTGAAGTCCGCACTTCGTGACTACTGGTGATGCCTCCTGCGCAGCCTCTTTTCTCCCAGAATTCATTGCACACAAGACGGTGGCGAATCAGCAACCGTGCTCAAAAGACTAAGTTTTAGGTTTCAATCAAGTTTTATTAAAAAAAAGTCAGTTTTGTTTTACTACACTTTAGTAGAAACCAAGTAAATTAGAAGCATGTTTGTTAAATGGTGACATTAAAAATCGGTAATATATGATATTAGTGGATTTTTAAGGGCTTAATGAAGTGTGTACCGGCTGGAAAACAACAGAGCCTCAGACCGTGTTTTTTTTTTTTTTTTAGTTGGTTTTTTATATTGTCGATGTTCAGCGTCCACGGAAGTGTCCTATGAGTAATTTCAGAGGTTTAACTAATTCAACGTCCTGTGTTGTTGCTATGGGAAATTCTTGTTGTCTAGGTAGGCTGTCCCATTTCACGAACGTTAAGCGGACTTCGAAGTGTGTAGACCCCGAATTAGGACACACCTGTAGTTTAATTGGCACTTATAGATCAAATAAAATGTGCCATAAAATTGAAAAGCAACAAGTTATACATTTTAAAGTCAGTTGACAAGGGTTTTCATTCACATCTGATCCACTTCCTACATATGCTACTTTTCTGCTGAGTGGTTGCTAAGAATAATTTCCCTGCCTGAGTATTGTTGCTGACCATGTCCATCCCTTTATGATCACAATGTACCATTTTCTGATGGCTACTTCCCGCAAGATAATGCACCATGTCACTAAACTAATATCGTTTTTAAAAATTCTAATTTCTGCACATAACAATTTCCCCACTGAGGGATTAATAAAGGTTTTCATATTCTTATTATTCTTAAAATGCTTTCTTGAACATGACAATGCATTAGGATTTGGTGGAATGGGAGATTTGCATCAAATACAAATGAAAATACAAAAATAAATGCGTCTTAAAGTCAATACAATAAAAAATCGTTTAGCATGGCAGAACCAAGCACTAACCTGGTAAGACATCCTGTCATGTCGAATCCATGGATGACAACACAGCTAATACAAGAGAGAACAACACGGCAAAGCAAAAGACACAAATACTGAAGATTATTTTAGGCACAACTCAGCTACAACCCAGCAGGATCGGAGCAAATCAATGCTCCATGTCCTGTGGAGGTCACGCATACAATATTGCCACAGCAAGACCAAATACATTAGTCATAAAAACTTTAAAGAATCCAGACTTTGATGTAAATGATGTTTTAGCAACATTAAACAAATCTGATCCTGCCAGTAGTTTCAAAGTGATGGACTCATGTTGTAGTATGTTTAAACTGTTACAGCCGTTGTATCTGGGTAACTGAGATATGGGAGAGATTGTAGAGTGATAATATGTGAAAACATTAGTTTGCCCTAAGGTTTAACCTCAATGATGGTCTCAACTAAACAATTAATGGAATATGTGCCTCATTCAAAGTAGAGATTTCAACAAAAAAAGACCAAAGGCATTTCCAGGTTTTAAAACAATGATACCAGCAAGCTATATGACCAACCAGAACAAAGTCCACATTAATCACAGTATCCCAGCAGGAGAAAGAGTCAGGAAGACATAAATTAACTATCTAACCACTGTGGGTGGGTTGGAAATGTAGGGCTGTGGACTGTAAATGTTAGCTCTCTGACAGCAATGAGCCTGCCCCCCTTTATTCTCAGTGACAGTTCAAAGGCAGGTTAGCACACCAAGCATTCATAAAGGTATGGATCAGCACTCAGGCAGAAATCTGGGTGAATTAGCATCAAGAGCACATGATCATGGAGGGGATTCACAGATGTTGCAAGGGTGAAAAGGATAAATAATAGTGATAGGTGGTACAAAACTGCTAAAAAGTCAATGTTATTCATTTCACCTGGAACATCGTCAGTTGCACATAGAATTTCCCATTTTGCAAACAACTCCTTTCATACTTTGGACTTTAAACACCTTTGTCATTGACTCAAAATATCTCAAAGGTACATGAATTATTAGTAAAATAAATGACATTGAAGTGCTGTGTTAACCTGCATACATTTATTTATGAGTATGGATCCAGACAGTGTGACTTTTAGATTAATCTCTAGGGGAAGACCATATGTGTGAGGATGTGCCTCAACATTTTTTTATGCCTATCGGTCTTAATCCACATGCAAGAGCACCTGTTCCAGATGACCTTGATAAGAACAGCTGAGAAAACACTAAAGATGTGTATCAGAGTAAAGCTGCAGGCTTTATTGCAAAAGCTGGCAAAAAACACACTATTGATCCAGCTGTTCGTTATCAGAAATTTCAACGTTAGAAAAAAAAAGTTGACTGTTGTAGTCAGAAAACAGGGTAAAATGCAATCTGCCCACGTAGCATGATGTTCGGTATGCAGATTAAATATATAGGGATGGAATTTTATTCTCATAGCTTAAAAAGGGACCCACTAAGCTCTTTATTGTGGGACTCTCCTGCAGTAGTTTTCCGTGATTCATCATTGAAAGAAAAACCTGTTCATCCTTTACTGGCTCTACATGTACAACATGAGCATCCAAAACAACAAGCTTCCCTTTTAGATAAACATTACTACAATTACTTGCTGGTTGTGTTACATAATAGTGGACATAGCCTTTTAAATCACAAGCTGGATATAAAAGTGCTTGTATATAAGATAATTCAGGACTATAGTTAGACCATATGGCAAAATCAGCAATGAGGTCATAATACCGTGGCAGCATAGTAGAAAAAATGCTCAGCTCTTTATTTCCTTAGCCTTACAGCACAATTTCACAAGAATCCATTTTCTAAAAAGGCTATTTCCAGAATACATCAATTTTAATCCTTATGTAGAATTTCATTCCCTAATTTGAAACTTCAAGAGTTGAGACTGAGATTATTACATAAGCTTTTTAAAGTTCTGATTCCAGATGATCAGTCATTGCTGCCACAGAAACAAAATACACAGTTGGCTTTATGTATTCTAATAATTTGCCAATGCAAAAATGACTGCTCACCCACCAAGAACAGAAACAGATCTCTGGTGTTTCATGTCATAGTGGGAGCAACGTAGCAACAAACACAGTGGAGTTTAGCGTCTTGGTAGGACTTGTTTGCCTTCTGCTAGTTTAGCGTCAAAGAAGGGAACTTAGTATCAAAAAGAGATGAACGGCCTCTATTATACACACTGCTATTTGCTTTATTTTATTTACGTTATGTAAAAAGTGAACATTAATGGAAAATTGAAAAGCTTGAAAAACGTAATGGAAAAGTGAAAAATACATTATTTAATAGAACATAAGCTATGTGAAGAAGACAGTTGGATCGGAGGCTAATGAGGCAAAGCGATGTCTAAAAAACAAACATATCTAAAAACATGGCATAAAGAACAACTAAGATCTAACTAAATAAGACCACCTAAAACAAATTAAATCAAATAAAGAAACTACGTTTCTCTGGGACTGAACAATTAAGAGCCACATGTGGCTCTCTGGACCTTCCACAAATGCTCTGGCTGAAAATGCTAAAGAACTAACTAATGTTTTAAATATTGATATAATAACAAATGCAGGTTTTTAGCTATTTTTCTATTTTTAATGGAATAATTACATTAAATTTCCACAACATAATGACACTAAAAATAAGAATTTTTTTAAATCTATTTTTCTTGTCATTAAATTGGAAACTATGGGCTTTTTTTTTCTTTTGTACATAATTTCCAACAAATTTCTACATATCATAGAAGAAAGTCGGTTATCTTTTTGCAAAAGTTTTTTGTATTTCTTTATTTTAAAACCTAAAATTAGAAATAAAAATGTGGTTCTTTACAAATGACAACAAATGTCCTATAGCAGATATTTATCAAAAATTCTAAGTTGTCTTTTCTAAAGGTCTCTTAACATTTGCTGCTCTAAATGAGTTTTATTTAGCTGGGCTGAGGGAAAAATGGATCTTTGCATCGTAAAGGTTGCAGTCCCCTGGTGTACGAGATTCTCTAATCTCGCAAGGAGGGTTATTCTACAGTCGGGGAGCGGTCATAGAGAAAGGCCTGCCCCCCTCTGAGTTTCCTCCTGATACCTGGTACCTGCAAGTGCACCTGCTCAGCTCACCTGAGGGACCGAGAGGATGAATAGTATTACAAGTACATTATGCTAAAAAGCATGATTAAAATATGCTAAAAGTCTAAATTTAAATTACAAGAATGTTAATTTGTGCAACTGACACTTGAAAAGCTAAAAAAGGAAGAAAAAAATAATAAAAGAGAAACATGTTGAGGGTGAAGTCAGCTCATCTCTGCTGGCATAAAAATTAATATAAACATATGTATGGTGTATATGGTGTCAAGAAGTGTCATGCAGCACTAATGACAGAAAGTTACAGAAACCATTACATGCACAGAGCAGAGCAGAAACCTAAAACCTCAAAGTCTCCTGTTACACATCCAGAACCCACCTGGTGGATGTAATGACACCAGACATCCATCCAGGTGCCGTTTCTTCACATACCAAAGAGTGGCAGCTCAGCGTGGGATCAGTGTGTGCTTGCACACATCAAGATAAAATCAGCGAAGTGAGGACAACATCAGTTATGAGCGGCAAGCACACTAACATCTCTTGCTCTTAAATACAGTCCATTTCACCTCATTTATTACTGCACCCCCCCATGCCAGTTCAGAGGTAAATCAAAGGAAGATCAGCTTCAACACTTCAATCTTTCCTCTCTGATTTCACGGATGTGTCTTGAAAGACCTTTACATTACGGATTTACTATTTATTGACAGCTAGCCCTGACAGTAAACAATATGTGCTTTCAAAATGACTAATTGAGCAGTTGTATGTGCTGTGGCACAAAAAAACAAACAATAAAATGTTTCCAATGTGATGTATGATTTTTTTTTTATAGAATCTTGTTTCTATTCTATTCTACAGTCATTTGGCAGACGCTTTTATCCAAATCGACTTGCATCTGAGAGTAAGAACAACACAAAATCAAACAAGGTGGGACATCATAATTAAGTAGTAGTCAGACTGATGCGAGTCCAGTTGGACCCAGGTGCCGTCATATAGTGCTAGACGCAGGTTTTTTTTGTTTTTAAATACAAGATGGCGATTTCACACAATCACACAATATCATCTCGGGCATAAGTGCATGCAGCTTATTCAGTACTGAGTTGAGCCAAAGAGCTGGACCAATCTTTCTAACTCATTCCGACAAGTAGAAGAGTTAAGCTAACTGCGGAAATGCTCCTTGAACAAATGAGTCTTTAGTTTGCTCTTAAAAGTGAATAAAGAGTCTGCGGATCTGATGGAGTTTGGTAGATCGTTCTACCACCGGGGAACAACAGAGGAAAAGAGTCTTGCTACAGATTTTGCGCCACGTTGTGGTGGAAGCACTAGCACTAGTTGCGTGACAAGCTAGCAGGTGAATTATTGCCATTGTAAAGTAAGACCAACGTGCATTTATGTATTTATGTTTTCCCCTCTAGTTTTCATAGCAATGTAGCAAAAAAGTCAACAGGTCATTAGGTACAGTGGCCGGAAAGTGCGAAACAACATTATACCGCTGGTGGTGACCTCTGTGATCCTGGCTATGTGAGGGTCACATTATGTTAGAAGAGTCCAGATTAGATGGGTTACATACAGTTAGGAAAATAAGTATTTGAACACCCTGCTATTTTGCAAGTTTTCCCACTTAGCAACATGGAGGGGTCTGAAATTTTCATCATAGGTGCATGTCCACTGTGAGAGACATAATCAAAAGAAAAATACTAAAATCACAACGTATGATTTTGTAACAATTTATTTGTATGATACAGCTGCAAATAAGTATTTGAACACCTGTCTATCAGCTAAAATTCTGACCTGTTAGTCCGCATTTAAAAAGTCCACCTGCACTCCACTTATTATCCTAAATCAGAAGCACCTGTTTGAGGTGGATAGCTGCAT
>JBAMHW010000003.1:32336319-32377476 GCA_037177495.1 Rhadinocentrus ornatus
TGTGTGTGTGTGTGTGTGTGTGTGTGTGTGTGTGTGTGTGTGTGTGTGTGTGTGTGTGTGTGTGTGTGTGTGTGTTAAGGGGTGCCTGAGGCATAGTAGTAAGCTTCAGTTCAAAGTCAGCCCAGATAATCTTTAGGAATGATGATAATGATGGAAGGAGATGGCCCTGGGGACTCATGGCTCATTACTGTAAATCTAACTGAGGAGTCTAAACACTCCTGGCAAAATCAAAAACTGCCTTCATGTTGCTTTTTCTGAGAGCTTTGCAAAAACTAAGCAGAATTTAGGAAAAGCTCCTTCTTTGGTTGTCAACGTGGTGCGGTGAGTTAGTTGGTCCTGGACTTCTAATTCTTCCCATTCTGCTTTGCATTATCCCAAATAACTGGGCTGTGAACTTTAGACCTATTGAAATTTGTCAGGGCTGATTTAGGTTTAATTGAAAGTTGTTTGCAAGGGGGTGGACATGGCGTTCAGAAGTGCTGTCATCCTCTGGTACAAACAGGAGTTCAGTTCACTGAACTAATCCTTGTGGGAACAGTGTGTGTGAGTAGTGTGGAATAATAAAACATAATAGGCAGCAAAAAATCTCCAGTCTGCTTATGTTTGTGTTTCTTATTTATTAGGAATTAACTGCGATGATTATTGTTCCAGACAGTGAAAATATCTGATATTCAGTGTTTCATTTTGCAGAGTAAGTGGTAGGCTGGTGTTCACATATTTGCAGTTCTCTGTATCCAACAAGCACTTTTTCCTATTCACACACACTTTCACAGAGAAGTAAAAAATCAACCTCATGCAGCATAAAAAGTCTCAGCTGCATGATTCAAACACCTTCCTCAGAGGTTTTGCTCCATATTGACATGACTGTTTTGTCGGTTGCATGATGAGAATCTCCGGTTCCACCACATCCCAAAGCTGCTCTATTGGGTTGAGATCTGGTGACTGTGGAGGCCGTTGGAGTCCAGCGAACTCATTGTCATCTTTAAGAAATATTGTAAATGATTTGAGCTTTGTGACATGGTTCATGCTGCTGGAAGTAGACATCAATGGGTTGTACCACTCAGTGCTTTTACACTACATGTCTCATTCACCCGATCACACGCTCTTTCAGCATTAATCTTTAACTGAGCGTCGTGCTTTTTACTATCACACACACCATTCAGTTTCTGATAGACACATCGTGAGGCAACATTTCTTGCCCAAGGACACTTGGGCAGATAGTCTGGGAAAGCCAAGAATTGGTCCCACAGCTTTCCAGTTGGTGGTCAAATGACCTTCCACTTGAGTTACAGCCGCCTCAGACAGGTGATGGGTACTGCGTGGTCACAAGGGGAATTAACATGGTGAATGACAATACCCAGGCAGGCTACAGTGTTTACACGATGCTCAGTTAATACTAAGCCGCCCAAAATATCCCCCTCACCACTACATGACCACAATCAGCCAGAACGATTGAAATAAGGCAGGATGAATATGTGATTTTATGTCATTTCCACCTAATGTGGAGCTGAAATGGAGACTCATCAGACCAGCAACGTTTCTCCATCTTCTATTGCCCTGTGTTGGTGAGTCTGTGTGAATTGTAGCCTCAGTTTCCTGTTCTTAGCTGACAAAAGGCACCCGGTGTGGTCTACTGCTGCTGTACTATAGATCATGAATTTAAAAAATCTAAGCTGTAAACCCTGCCTGGGAAAAGAAGGATCCTCCACTCCGCTCAAACCTGAAGAGAAGATTTGCTGCCATGTACTTTTGTTAGTTTGACTCATTTTTGCAAACTGTCACCATGTGAATACAATTATAAAGTGGACTGAATTTTATTTCATTAGATTATGATTTGATTATAACAAAGTGGGATTAATTAGACTGAATTGCATGAATGTCTTGCTTTCTATTAAAGTGCCCTGAGGATGGCTGTTGTTGTGAATGGGCTCTATGTAAATGAACTAATTATAATCAAATTTAACACTAATAAAATCCGAGCAGCAGGAGAAAGTTGTTCATATCACATTTTTCTACATCTTCTTAGTAGAGAGAATTTGCCTGCCAGATTGTTGTTTCTTATATCTGTCTGGACCAGAATGTCTGGTTGTTGTCAGAGGTGAGAGGAGAATGGGCAGACTGGTTGGAGATGACAGAAAGGCAACAGGAAGTCAAATAGCTTGTTAGAACTACAGTATGCAGAATGCTATCTATGAAGACCAGGCTGGGTTCCACTCCTGCCAGTTAAGAACTGGAAACTGAGGGTTCAGTTCACACAGACTCCTCAAAACTGGAGAATAGAAGATGGGAAAATGTTGCCTGGTCTCAGGGACGGACTGGCCATCTGACATATCGGCATTTTCCTGAAGAGAAGAGCAGCCAGAAGACGCAGAGACACTGTTTTCATCTGATCTATCATTTCTCTTGCCTGTTCTTTCTATTATATTTCTTCATCAAACACAAAGTAGGAAATGTTGCTCTAATATTCATTGTGCTGGGGTATAGATTTATATTTTATCAACAAATTACAGTATGGAAGTATTTAATGTCTCTACACCCACTGATTCTTGCTAACTCACTGCATGCTCTTACTGGTTTTAAGGACTTGTATGGTTCAGATTAATGGTGTACGATCATATATGGGCCTAAATGCCAGGGCAGATTGTTTTGTCCCAGGACACACCTGCCTGGTCTGATGAGTCCTTATTTTAGCTGCAACATTCAGATAGTAGGGTTGAAATTCAGAGTAAACAACATGAAAGTATGGATAATTCCTGCCTTATATCAGCAGTTCAAGGTGGTGGTGAAATGGTGGGGAGAATATTTTGGCACACTTTTGGTCCCTTAGTTCTAATTGAGAATGGTATGACCACCACAGCCTTCCTGAATGATGTTGCTGACCATGTCCATCCCTTTATGACCACAGTGTAGCATCTTCTGATGGCTACCTGCAGCATAATGACAATGAATACACTGGACTCCAACGGCCTCCACAGTCACCAGATCACAATCCAACCGAGCAGCTTTGGGATGTGGTGGAACGGGAGATTCTCATCATGGATGCAGCCGACAAACCTGCAGCAACTTTGTGATGCTGTCATGGTAATATGAAGCAAAACCTCTGAGGAAGATTTCCAGTTATGAAGAAAAAAAGAAGTTCTGAAGGCAAGTTGCCAGTCAGTGGATGCCTCGTGTAGTGCAAGTGTATAGATCTGCTTTGGGGCGGCTCATGCAATAATAAATTAAAGATAAATGACGATTTTTAAAAAAAAATAAACCTCTTGGATGCTTCAATATGAATCATTAACAACACGTTTAGACATACCGTTCTAGCACTCTCCTCCTGACCCATAATCTTTTCCTTTTGGCACTTTTTCTCATCCTATAATCTGTAAAACAGCCACTATGATGAAGCAGCTCAGTTATCAGTCATTTTTAGGGTCTGGCCTTGAAATGAATGACTGGTTCCTGTTGTTCATCTCAGGTTACCAAACCTGAAGTAGCATGAAAAAGTTGTTTTGTGCAAACAAAAGCCAGCATATGATTTTTAGAAACATATTCTGTTAATCTAGTTTGTATCCCTCTAATTTTGGCCCTGTTTTTCTTTTTGTACTTTCCATGTTTCTGCTGTTTTGGCTTGATGTCTTGATCTTTTTTTGTGAAGCACATTGGAGCTAATTGTAGACCATGAAATCTATTTAATTAATATGACTGCTATCACAGAGTCAGCTCAAGCTTGCAGAACTCCACGGTTAAAGCTGCAGTGACCAGCTTTTGCTGAACAGCTGCTGTGTGGATGTAGATGATAATTATGGGATGGTGATGAATCACCAGACTCAGATTACTGCTGTGCTTGAGTTATCTGGCACACCAGGTGTAAAACAATTAAAACATTGCATGACTTTGGCTAAAAACAGCTTATTATTTATGATTTCAACTTTATTATAGCTAAAGAAAGATTGTAGAACTTTCCTTGAAAATGTTATCTGACTGGATATGTGTGGCTGTTGTAAAAGATGCTGAAAATAACAACTGCATTAGTGGTATTATATGTTATTATAATCTGGATATTTTTACTTGATGTGGATATTCTCTTTGCAGAATACTGGGGAAAAAAGAAATCCAATAATAATAAAAACACAAATGACTGAGGCAGACTACGTTTTATGTCATCATATTGAGCTGGTTTATCAACAATTGAAACCTGCTACAGATAATTCACCTTTTTATCAACACAGACAGAAATAGATTTGGTCCATAAACTCCCTCCATCTGATTGGGTTAAGTGTATAATAATAATTACACAAACAGCTTCTGGAGTAAGAATTTTATGGTCCAAACATTAACCAGATTATAATCTTTTCATGATGTTTACAGCCAGTCATTACAGTCAAGAACAAACTGCTGTGAAAAAATGATTTATTAGTGTTAAGAGCAGACAGACAAGTGTGGCGCGTGTGTCGGCGTTATATAATCATTGCCCCATCTGGCCTCCTACATAAATCATACAAGTGGCATCACCAAACTCTGCTTATACAATTTATTCAGTTAAGTTTTATATATATATATATATATAAATGCACTTGAAACAGGAAACGTGTTGCAACACTGTGGTAATCATTCATGGCCAAGGCTTGTATACATTCACAAACAGGTAAAATAAATATTTGCATATAAAATAAGAATATATAAGAATATATAAAGGCATTTTACGTTGGTAAATGCAGATAATACATGTTCTGTTGCTTGATAAATATGTGGCAAGTGTGGAAAACAAAGGAAAATACACTTAAATAAAATAATCCCTTCTTAATGACACCTGAGAGCTCTGATGATTCAATTACATTCTGACATTCATAACAAAAATAGTAACTGTTAGTTGTGACCTTCTGTAAGACACAAAATAGTGTCTTTAGCGTTTGTTTAGATGCAGATTAAGAATACAGTAAATTCCCTTTGGCTGAATGTGCACAGTGGCACCTAAGACAATGAAAAAGCACCATATAAAACGGTTTCAAATGGCAAATTATGGCTTCTTAATCAGTTTTGCATAATGTATCCATCATAAATAAATTGAAATACAACAGAGAATAATTTCTTTTATCTCATTTTTTCCATCTGGCAAAATAAGTTAATATTAGTGTATAACAGTGGCGAGAGATGCAAAAACATACATAAAATATTAAGTACCCTGATATCTTCACATACAACAAGTCAGAATACTCTAAACAGAAAAATATGAGTATAGTTTAGGCAGAGTCTTAAACAACAACAACAATGGGGAAAGGAATGTGAGGTACAGGAGGAACTGGTTTGCAAGCAGCATCTGGACAAACCTCACACTGCAGGGTCTGTGAGCTCTGCAGATGGAGAGGTGTCTCCAGAGCTTTTGTGGAATTTTATTTGGCTTGAGGTGAAGTTTTTTTTCTTTTCTTTTATCTTTCAAGCAGCTTCAGATAAGATAACCTGAATGTTCAGTAAAAGCTAAAGGCTAATAGCTCCTTCTGGTCATTTCACGCTGCCTGAGAGATTTGCAGGAACACGGAGGTATTTTGTCTCTGATGCCTGGCAGCTTAAACTCCACGGCTCTTGTAAATTTTTCCCACATGACCCAGACAGAAATGTGTGTGAGCAATGCTTCATTGTGTTTGAAAGTGACTAAACTTCTTCCACAGACCTGGGATGGATATTATGCACTGATTCACATCATAGCCTTTTATTGACTGACCTTGCTTTCTCCCCATGGTGTTAGCCAAACTACCAGCCTGGCAACACCTGGCCTTTCCCTTTGGTGTTTTTGTTGCACCTGACCCTTTTAATTGCCACTTAATGAGCCCACAACACCCCCTCTCTCATTCCCTGTTGGATGACAGCCTCCAGCTGCAGTTAACAGCTGGAGAAATCCAGCCAGAGCAGGCTGAACACAGTCAGTTTGGTTTGAAACACCTGCTTTTGGATCTGATCTGCTACAAACACAACTTGTCACAAGCATATGAGCAGAACTGGACTCATAAGGAAGGACATTTGTAGTTTGAAACAAACTACAGCAGTTCAGCGGAAGCAGCAGTATGTGCTGTTTGATAACCTGCTGCAAGAGTTGCACACAACTTATAAAGGCTCAGTGGTTCACTGCTGTATGAAGCTGACCTGCTTCACATCTACAGACTGGAGACACCTCACTGCATAAGATGGTTGCCCAGTCCAGTGGATCTTATGTGCAATTCATTGGAATAAACAAAAGAAATAAAAGATAAAAAAAAAACATACATTATAGCTGTGACACATGCAATGTTGAGTTATTTCAACATTAAATGTTATTGATAGAATAACATTTATAGTGGAAGGCATAATTAGACCAAAAAGTTAATAAATTGCAATTGAAGTGCTCACTTGACAAAAAAAATAAAATTACATTACAACACAAAAATAATGGCGAGTACAATAAATAAAACTACCTTTTTCAGACTATTTACAGTACTTACACCAGATTAATTTACACTATACATACATTGAGTAAAAGAGGTGATGTGATGGACAGGTTTAACTTCTAAGTTGGCTGTAGCACCAAAGAAGATAAACACACCTGAAGAGCACCTGAAGACAATCATGGACATCAATGGAAATGGATGCTAAAAAGGAAAATTAAAAGTTTTCACATCAACAGAGATGTATCAGAACCACACAACGGAAAAATGTGTATTTTGGTGTCCAGAAACGTGAATTCAAGTTCAATATCATTCATATTGAAATATATATTTCTATGATAGTTGTGATGCTTTCCGCACCTGTTTGATGGTTTTAGATCTATTCCACTGTTACAGGTAGACTGGTACCAGAGGACGGTAAACATTTACCACAGTAGCCTCCACACGTTCCTGACACTCTGCTGCCCTCCTGTGGACACAAGAAGAAAACGGCTTCAAGGATTTCGTTCTAAAAGAAGAAATTAAGTCCTTCGAGTTTCTAAAAGAACAGGGGCAAAAGGAAGACAGTACTGGAGTACACAGAGTAATATACCATCAGGACCACAGTGTGCTGCATCATTTTCTTAGTTTGTAAAATATTTACAAGAATAGTTGGAATACTGAACTACATCCATCCCCCCGTGAAAACTGTTAACCTCCTTGTAATGTTTACATGATGTTAGAAAAAAGAAAGAGAATAATTTGTTGGCCCAAATATATGAAAGACATGGAAACTTGTAATAGAGCGTCTAGATCTGTGGTTCTCCAACATATTAGCCCCTTGAGGACAATTTTCCAAGTATCCCCTTATCCAGGGGTGTCAATTTACATTTTATTTTAGGTTCCACATTCAGCACTATTTGATCTCCAGTGCACCAGACCACTAAGATAACAGCATAATAATCTATAAATAAAAAATCTTCAAATTTCACTCTTTATTTTATTTTACAAAGAAGTATATGTGCATTTCAAATATTTAAATATTTATAATAAAATTTTTATATTTCACTCACATTATTTATTTGACATATTTGCTCATTTATATATTTACTCATTTAGACATGCATTACAACTTACAGATCACAATGGCTCTAAAGGATCACAAAACATTTCATCACAGGTGTCTAGGAGTTTAAAATGACAGTATTTCACATTATAATTAGTAGGAGTAACTTTTCATGATCTAAAAGTTATATAAAATGTTCATGCATATACATTTTAACATGTGTGTCATAATCCTGACCACCTGAACTGCTTCACCATATAATACAAACTGAAGTCAGATCTATTAAGTCACGTACCCCCTGGAACGTCTCCCCAAGGGGTGCGTGTACCCAAATTTGAGAAACACTGTTCACAATGACTTCAACATCAGGCTCACACTGATCATGGGACTGGAAACAAATCTTTAAGCACACACACCTGCCAAAGGGTCTGATGGAGTACAGAAAGGTTCCTGGCTGAGTGAAATGACCCACAAGCATCTGGGACAGCATTGATATGGGCTGGTTGAATTCTCTAAATACTAAAGAAGGGGGCCTCTATGTTACCTTAAATGTCTCTTTTAGTTTAAGAAACACTGGACCATCTAAAGCAATCATCATCATCATCGTCATTTTAAATTTATTAGAGAGCAGTAGACTGCCATATGTTGGCATCTGAGGAGCCGTTTACAATTGGGACTGATAAATATGAGGACTGGAGGGTGAGTGTGAAAAGCCTGATAAATATTATATTGTCTGTTATTTAACTGATTAAAGGTCATTTTTTATGTGGGGGAGGGGTGCTGGTTTGTGCTACTCAACGGAATCCTGCATGACCTCTCTCAGGTCACTTGCAGACATTTAGAGCATTTCACTGGCTTAAAAAGGTATTTGCGACCAGTTGTAAAAGTGTCCAGGATATTTGTGTTTTCCTTTTAAAAGGCCTATCGAGAATGTTATTGTCAAGTATTAACTGGGTCATCAGCCTCTGACACTACCAGAACAGCACAAGCCAATTACTCAGAAGCATTTACCTCACATTATTTGTTGTAACATAGTTATGATTTCATACAAACATATCAGAAAAAAAGGAAATTTTACCATAGTAGCACACCAAAATTACAATTTCATGATATAAAAGCCACTTAATGCGGTAAGTATTGCCTCTATCCAGCTCTCACAAACAGGCTTTGTTTAAACTACTTGAAGTGTCTGAAGACCAACAGGCTTTTGATATTTCACTGAGAGCAGCATTCTCATTACCATCTGTCTGTGCCTTGCCATAAAGCAGTCTACGACCTGATCTTCATTTAAAAAACGGAGGGTGGTCACAGAATTGAAGAAGCTAATGAAAGCAGGTACCCATTAAAAGTCCATTTTCAGGAAGTTTAAGCAGAGATGTGGAGCTCAGAAAATCCACCCTGCCAGGCCTATGCCCACTAAGTAGACTGAAGCCCAGAATATGTGAAGGAGAAGAAGACAGAATGAAGAAAAGAAAGAACCAGGACCTTCATTAATAAGCTGGGTTTACACACAGATGGCTGCGTAAGAACATTTCCAAGCAAAGAGTGAAGTACACCAACTTTCTCCAACTCAGATGTGCTTAAATAAAAGCAAGGCCGGATAATCCAATGGTCGATCATCGAACTGCGGCCTAGAGTGTCCTGGTGCCAAGTGCACATGTGGACACTGAACAAGGTGTTTGTTATGGACAATCCATGACGAGCAAAGAAGTCCAACAACAAAACACTACTCGGGGGCCCTTCCTCCCAACCCTCCAGGTCTCGCTGTCATTGCCTACGTGAGCATTGAAGTCCCCCAGCAGAATGAGGGAGTCCCCGGAAGGAGTGCCCTACAACACCCTCTCCAAGGACTCCAAAAAGGGTGGGTACTCTGAACTGCCTTTTGGTGCATAAGCACAAACAACAGTCAGGTCCTGTCCCCCTACCTGAAGGCGGAGGGAGGCTACCCTTCCGTCCACCAGGGGGAAAACCCAAACGTACAGGTGCCAAGTTGGGGGGCAATGAGCATGCCCACACCAGCCCTTATGCTGCGATGCTTGCGATGTCATTATTGATTGTGGAGCTGCTGCCTTTCACAACCCGTGATAGGGGCTTGGGTGGGAAAGTGTGCTCCCTCGCAAACCATCTAATGTGCTGTCATCTTCCAAATGGGGAAAAAGTCTCTCGAGACTGGATCACCTATTCACCATCTACAGGTAACATTTTTTGCTTCCCTTGAATGCAATTGGCATCAAAGAAAAACCAGTTCATTTGTGGTTTTTCTGACTGGAAACATCCCAAACGTGTGCATGACCCCGAGAAGAGCTCAGAGCACTGCAACAGTATGCTAGCTTTACTTCAGCGCTAATCAGCCACTGGGAGCGGGAACGTCAATGTCAATCTGGCGCAGCAGCTGGAAGGAGAGAAGCGGTGTTGGCGGGAGGTGCTAAGATGGGTTGTTGCTGCAGGGCTGCCAACTCTCATGCATTGGCTGTGAGGCTCATGCATTTGAGTTACTTCTCACGCTAATCCTCCGATTTCTCACGGTGAAATACACATCAAGAGCAATGCCGGCTAATCAGGAGCTTGGGGAGGATTCCCAGTGGGCCCCTATACTCTTGGGCCGGCGTCCCGGTGAAATAAAGGGTAAATAAGTGGGAACGGGCCTACTATATGATCTAAGTATCTGAGAAGAATAAATAGCAGTGATGTGCAGATTAATAAGGAAATATCGATTCCTCCTATACCAGCATTTATATAACTAAACTTTCAGGATAAGTAGGAACTACGTCTTCTTCTGCCTGTAGGCAAATGTGAAAAAGATGCAATGTTGTGTTGCAGCAGCGCAGTTCATCCGCTGCTCAGTGATCAGTTTGACACACAGTGATGACTGGAGATATTTCAGCTCCACAAACAGCAACGATGCGCAGTTTGATTTGTGTGTGAAGCCAACAAAGTTTATTACACATCAGAGAATCTACCATAACACAGAAGCAGAGGTGATGAGGCAAACTAAAGAGGAGAGGAAGAGGAGAACAGGTGCAGCTAGGGAGGAGACAGGTGTTACCCTGAGTCCTTTAGTGCTCCAGGCAGGAGTGAGAAAATGTAGAGCTGCTGGATCCTGTACGTGCAGCAATGTTACTGGTTTTTGGGGAAGTGATTTACGTCTGTCTGCTGCTAGATTTAAGTTCTTGTGTTGATGTTTAAACAACAGGAGTTCCTGCAATCTTAAATCTAAGGCTTCCTGTTTTGTTCAGATGTGCAGTAATAAATATCAGCCACATTGCTGACCGCTGAGTTTACTTGGGATCTGTCTGTTGAGCCTGAAAAAATACTTCCGTGATCAATAAGTTACATAGACTGTAATGGCAGGGGCGTTGCTAGACATACGGCTCTACAGGGGCCCAGGCCCCCCATTGCTCTGATGTTTTTTTTAGAAAATTATTATTATAAATACCTGCCATGTTAATCAGCAGCATTATGTTCTATCTGCTTCCCTTTGCTAACTCGACTGCTACGGCGGCACCCAAACAACTGCAACAACAACTAAATGGAACAATAAATAACATAAATAATAAAAACATTATTATTGTAATAGACATTATAAAAAAATCCTCTTTTTGTGAGTTGTCAAAAAAATACAAACAGAGAATTTATAATCTAATCAAACATATAAATTCATTGTTTAAGTTAGAAAAAACTTCCAAGTAAATATGAGATTATAGATTTCTTATGATCTCACATGAATTTGGAGGTTTGCTTTAAAAATCCAGCATAATAAAATTCAAATAGTCAGACATTACTCATATTTATTTATATTTACAGAAATACATTTTTATAAGTGATTTTTGGAAATTAGCTCCAACAAATATATTTAAAAAAAATATGTTGAAATGTATTCTCCAGTAAATGTCACTGAGTCATGTTTTGTAAATGGTCTGTACTTAAATAAGGGTTTGGTGTCTTGCCCAAGGACACCTGGACATGAACTCAACTTGGCTGAGGAGCGAACCGGCAACCCTCGGGTTACAAGATGACCGCTCTACCTTGCTGAGCCACGCAGCCCCCTGTGTATCAAGGCTGCTGCCTTACTGGGAATTGTCTGACTATGATTGCACAACAATCACATATACTGAACCTTTCAGCACCACGTTAACATTGTAACTACAGTGTTGGCAAAGATTAACATCATGAACCATGTGGTCCTCAGGTTCAGACCCAGCAGCAGGTCCATCATCATGTCCAGATGAGGTTATTCAGTTTACAATTAATCATTTACAGCTGGTTCAAACAGAAGGATCTCAGTAACACTCTATTCTATTTTATGTTCTGCTATAAGCAGGTTAAGACAATCTTGTTATCTTATTTTCTATGTGCTCACATAGAAAATTTCATACATTTTCACCACCATAAGCTGATAATTAAGGCCCCAAAAAGGGCAAAAAGCCATTCTGACAACATTAGTATGTGTGACTGTGTGTTTGTGATTAAGTAACGGAAAAGTCTGAAATGTAGACCACCTTGATGAACATGAAACAAAAAGTACATAAGCCAGTGAGTTACACCACCTATTGGCACCACTGACTGAGAAATGCTAGAAATGTAGTTTTACATTGTGTCGTACACAATTTTCACAGTTTTTGCTGTGGGTGCACTTTTAATCCAGCCCTGAATAAAAGTGCAGCTCTGACAGCTGATTACTAGCAAGTGCATGTACATCTGGTTGGACTTTGTTTGATAAATACAGTTTTTTTACTTCTGGATAATCTTAATTTTATTTGTGCTTCAGAATGAACAATTTTATAAAATGTTGATGAATAAGTGCTCAAGTTGGGATATTTGATCATCACATCATTACTGATCAGGGATAAAGTCAATACTCTTAAACCTTTCGAAATGTATTCAGAATTTGAACCTAGTTACATTTTAGTCCAAGTTGGCAACTTTTCTTTAAGATATTATGTGTGATGAGTCACCTGAGATATTTGTATATTAGCCACTGGATATGAGCCCTGGGAGACCCACGAGATGTCCTTAGCCACCTTAAGACCTGTTCCTGACAAGTTGATCCTAAACCGGCCCTGAAAGAAGAAAGAAATGGAGCGAAAACATGAGACAGTAGCAAGAATCTATTTTTTACAATGGATTCAGTTTATATAGGACTATAAAAAGCCATGTGATCTGATACTTAAACTTCTAATAATAATTATAAATTGAAAACATGAAGTAGAAACAAGATAAAACACAGCATGACCGGGTCCCTTGAACCACAGCACGATAACCATCAAACTGCAAATATTAACTTCATGACTATCACGTTCATTCCATTTCAAGGCATGATGATGTTTGGTTTTTATTATATGTCACTAATGACCATGGTATAAAAGCACAGGTGCATATGTTACCACTAATGAAGAGTACGTTCCTTAAATTAAAGTTTTGGTTAGTTAAATAGATTACTTTATACTTGGTGAAGCTAAGCTTTCACTTTTTTTACATATTACACCAAAATCATTCTAATGCTTTGGTATTCTCACCTGTGGACAACCGGCAGCACTGTAGCAGTCTCCAGCTGTAGCAAAAGGAACACTCTTGCCCTCACGGGTGAAAGCAAACTGAAAGTCTGTGGCTAAACATCAAGATACAGAAAAGATTATGTTACAACTGTTTTTTAAAATACTGGTTTCAAATGTGTTACCAAAGGGTTTCAGATAAATTGTAGCTCCCATCTCTTAAATAACCAAATCTTGTGTTATTTAACAGTACAGTCAATGTCAATATAATTCTGTTTAGTTACAGCAGTTCCATTCAATCCCCTGAAGCATTGTAATTGCGAGTTATATTAATTAAAGACATCATAAACCCTTGTGAACATGGAAATAATTAAAAAACAACAGAAGTTTTCATTTAAATTAATGTTGAGTTAACATTGGCCCTGGATGCTGTTGCTTGTGTGTGTATATGTGTGTGTGTGCGAGAGAGAGAATGGGTAACTCACTAATGATGTTCATCCTTCTAATGTCCAGGTGAACTTTTGAGAAGGTTGTGATGCCAGCAGCTGGGTAGTCTCTCCGACAGTCACAGTTTTCTCTTCTGGAGCCATTGGCTGGGCATTGGGTGGGGTCATTGAGTCTGGGAAACATACAAACACAAGAAAAATCTTAGCTTAGCTGAGCATTCCTGTGGAATTTCCTCGTTTACAGAGAACACTGCCAGGAGTTGGCTGCATTTTTGTAATAAAACCGTTGTTATCCTGCTAGCTGTTTACCTGAAGCCAAAGATTTCTGAAAAATTCTCCCCTTCTCCAGTTGTCAGGGTGATGTACTCCTGTGGAGTTTCTGTCTGCATTCCTGCACAATAGACCTGAGGAAAAAAAAGCCAAAGAAAGAGCAAGAGGGGAAGCAGAGGTGAGATAACATATGGGAGAGTAGGGAAGCCAAAGTAAAGGAAAGGAAAAGCGGTGATATAAAAGTTATGTTAAAATACAAAAGCAAAATTGTCACACATCATAAATAAAAGCCGTTACTGCTTCACAAACTGCACTTTGTGCACTTGTGAGGTAATAAGATAATTTTGTATTACCTTGAAAGCTTTTCCTTGAATATTGAGAAAGTGCTCGCTGTCTGGAATGGGACCATTCAAATTCCGGATATTAAGACAGCTTGAAGGCAAATGGCCTTGGAGACACAAAATAAGTCAAACAAAGTGTTTAGCAGTGGGTTGTTTTTTTACTCAGCACAGGACATGCACACAGACTGCATTTACACACCTGCATACATGCACACAAGCTTCTCAGTGTTTGATGTCCCGTGCTACGGTAAGGAAGTTAATGCACTGCTCAGTAAATCCTTGATGTTTGCCTTGGATGGCAAGTATTTCACTTAAGGCCAGCTTTCTGAGATGACCAAGCCACGTAGAGTCATACATAATACAGGATTTGAGTCGCTTTTATTTTATTTGTACATTATCCTGGTTGCCGTTTAACCTATGTAAGAAAAAAAAGGAAGTTTTCTTTCAGCACTCACAGCCTGGATTTCTGCAGATATTTCTTGCGTCGGGCATTACATCTCGAGAACATCTGTTGCTTTCTTGACCATCTGCTGACACACACTGCACCGTCCTCACCATCACTCCATCCCCACAGCTCGCTGAACACTAAAGCAAAGGAGAACCCTAACAGTGTCAGGATAAAACAGACGGTTTCACATTTACTTCTATTATCAGGTGGACGTCAGCGCTTTAACATGCCAAAATCAAACTTTGTGCATGAAAAAAATATACAGATTGTACATTTTTAGATCAAATCTAGGTTTGTCATAAGGCTTTCTGTTTGTGTAAGCTCTGTGATGGACTGACCACCTGTCCGGGGTGTACTTTACCTTCTGCTCATGCCAGATAAGCCCAAAAAAAGCAAAGAAGGCGCAGTTATTGAATGATTGGATGTTTAGTTATCTATGGCATTTGAACTGTGGAAAGTTGGATGTTTACAAAAAAATATCTGAGCAAAACCAATCTGTCTGACAGTGATTAAGATAGCAATCAGACTTTGATGGGAAAATATGACTGGTAGTGTACCATGAAATGCTCAGCCACCAGAGAATTATTATCAGTCATGTATTAAGACCTGATGTAACATAGGCATCTAATTGTTCTCAGGTGCCTTAAGTCTAAATAGATTCATCTAAAAACAGGATTTTACTATTTTAGATGGAGCTAATAGCAAACTATTTGGTTTTAAATTGCCACACATTGTTACTTTTATTTAGGATAAAACTGATTTTCTTTTCCTTGTATTAGTTGATTGTTTGAAAATGCTGTTGCAATTACTCCAAGCTCAAAGTGAAACCTTAGAGCGCTTCTTTTGTTAATAAATGGTCCAAACCATCACCTGATTAAAGGTATAGTACATTAAAACTATTAAAAAATTTAAAAAACTGCAGCAAAGCTTTCCATCTCTGAATGTGCAACCATGAAATTATTTTTTTTAAGTATTTGATGATAAAGTAAAAATTTTGCCATGTAATTTTCTGTTCAACAATTCAGCGATACTCACATATTCTGGTGGTAGCAGCATTTTATAAATTTCCATGCTGGTTTATGTGGAAACATCTTGTGAATTATCAAGAAACTAATCAGATAAATTTAGTAAAATAAAAATCCAGATAAACATAAAGGATCTAATAAGACTCAAATTATGTGCAACAAGTATCTCAAATGTTCTTTAGTATGGACCAAGTGTATAAAAGCTTATTAGTGTTTGTCCACAGCTAATAAATGAGGAGACATTTGGGAGCACAGACTCACTCACCGGTCCCCAGATTCCAACCCTCCACTCCTGTGGCAGTGGGCATGGGGCCAGATGACAGGACATGTAGCTTTCTGGTGGAGTTCCAGGGCAGTTGGACAAAGACTGATGACCGTACTCATAGTTTTCATTCTCTACATGCACCTCGCTGCAGGAGACGAGACGCTGGTGGTAGCCCTGACCACAGCTGGCTGAGCACTGGAGGAAAGAATAAGAAAAAGAACTTCTCACTGAAAACAAATTTGCATTTCTAGGATTCATGACTAAAACCCATTTAACAGTGAAGATGTCAAATCCCTCAGAGTACATTATCTAGACAGCATGCTGCTTGTCTGCTCACCTCTGTCCATTCTCCTGTGATCCAGATTAATTCACAAGTTTGCGTGTTGCAACTTTCTATATCTGGTGGTCGGATCTGGTTCACACAATACATTTCATGCACCTCCTGCAGGTTGTGATCCACACATTGTAAGGCTCGTTGTCTGTGGCCCGATCCACATGACTTACTGCACTGTGGGGGGGTGGAAAGAGGTACCCGGTGTTGTAAGAGTGGTATGAAGGGACACAACAACAGTTCTCAAAAGAGATGCAGTTACAATGATATCTTAATCCTAAAATTAAATGTATCAGTGCTGTGGGACAGCAGGGAGTGAGAGTACTTTGCTTTTACTACACTTAGTAATGGAGCAAAATGTCAAAACAGTAGATAAGAGAATAGAGCAAAGCAATATGATGCTGAAAAGAAGAACCTGAACTGAAGACATGGCCAGTTCCTGGGAATAACATCTGTCCTCTTAAAAGGTTTACTCTGCTTGCCAACTATGTGTCTTGTTAAGAACTGACCTGAGACTTACTTCAATTAATCAGAAGATAATGTTGCCTTGTTCTGGAGGGTGATAGCTGTTGGCAAGAAAGATCTCCTGTACCTTTCTGTCTTACATTGGACTTAATGAAGTCCCTCACTTATTTATGTGTGATTATACACTAACGATCAAAAGTTTGGACATATCTTCCTATTAATTCTAATGGTAAAGTGTGTCCATATAGGACAGTGGTAGTATTTGACTGGGCAGCTGGATAGCTCAGTTGGCAGCGCATCTGCCTCCCATGCAGGAGACCAGAGCTCGATACCCCCAAAGGACGAACATTAACACCTTCCAGGTGGGTCCTTAGGCTAGACCCTTAACGCTAGTGCCTAACCACTGTAAGTCCCTTTGGGTAAAATCATCTGCTAAAATGACTATAATAATAATAGTGTATATTCATAAATAATATGATATATTAGGCTATGTATCTCTATTGTCCTGTTATGAGTCTTAGTTTCAGCCAAACTTAGACTGTTGGACTGATGGCCTTCCATTTGTAGAACCAGAGTAGAACCACTAAGTGGGCAAAACAAGCCCAAACCATCACACTTCCACCATCATGCTTGACAGCTAGATGAAGTAGCCTGTGACATGTGAAGGTGATGTGCTGATATGCTGTGTAAGGCCTTCATTTATATATTTTTTCAGTAGTTTATAAGTACAGGCTTACCTTCTGCCACTCCCCTTCACTCCACCGGTACTGGGAGGGGCAGTCGGCGACACGGCAGCTCTGACTGGACGCTGGTCTGGAGCGCTGGGGGCAGCCGGTCTCCAGCGGGCTGCGTTGGTCTCTGACCTGGCAGAAAACCTCTCTCTGTTGGATGCCGTCGCCACATGAAGCTGAACACTGAAAAGGAGGGCAGATGAAACGTGTAAAACCCAAGTATTTACTGGCAATGGTCACTTTACCCTTAACTGTAACCATGGCAACATGATTATGGTTATTTTGTCAATGATTCGATTCAGCAATGCAT
This sequence comes from Rhadinocentrus ornatus, assembly GCA_037177495.1. NCBI lineage: Eukaryota > Metazoa > Chordata > Actinopteri > Atheriniformes > Melanotaeniidae > Rhadinocentrus > Rhadinocentrus ornatus. The sequence goes on from JBAMHW010000003.1 coordinate 32,353,893, forward strand.
CGCGATGCATCAGTATGTGTTGCATCATTTTTCTTTATCACTACACATTACTACTTTCTTCATCAATAAATTCAAGCAGTCAGATAATTATGAGCTCCATATTTATTAATTATTATTTCAGAAATCAGTCTGAATGTCCTGATATAGACAAACATCATAAACATGTAAGCAATGATGTTACTTTCAACTTCATTATTGAACTTTATTTTTCCATTGCCGGAAATTCAAGAAAAATTTCTATAGTGCGACATTATTTTTTAAATTTCTTGCAGCGTGTTTTGTCCATATTCAGTGTTTCAGAAAGTTTTTAATGTTCTCCTTTATGGCCGGAAAATGTTTGCTTGTAAGTATTCTAGTCAGTTTGTAATTGTACACAATTACTCCAGTTTTAAACCGTAATGGACAGATAATGAATGAGTGAAGAGTTAATGTATTTCCAGTGAAATGCTGATGTATTTTTTGTATAATTGCTCAGTTTTACAGTTTTTTAAGTAAAGGTTTCAGGACAGATTTAGCCTCCAATTTGCTGAGCTGTTGCAGCAGGCTAGATCAGGCCACACACGCAAGCGGCGGCAGAATATATATATTACTATATATTATAATCAATTATATTCTGTTGCTGCGTCGACGCAGAATCGTCCACGTCCGCATCTTGATGCATCGTAGAAACAATATAATTCAACACTCCTAAAATGGATGTAGCTCTTCCAAAAATAGTAAATAAATTGGAGTCTGCATAGTGGATGGTGTTGCCAGTCTGTTTCTAAGTGAAAGCATGCGTTTTTTTTATCTGAAACAGAACATATTTCTACAGAAACCAGAATGAATGAGGCCAGAGTAACTTTATTTTAATGCTTTTTTTCTGTTCAGTCATTGACTGATACAATCCCACAGATCAATGCATATAGTTCTCCCTTTTCATCTTTGAACAGTTTTCATGCTTTTTGGAGGTATACACCTGTCAGATGTATTTTCTCTTCAGCATGTGCCTTTGCTTCAAACCTGCATGCACTAAGTTCAATTTGAAACTTCTGGTGTGTGTTATAACTGTGTGCTATTATGTCATTTATGTGCAATTAAAGTGAAGGAGTTGGACGGAGTGTGGAGTGTCCTGGAGTTTAACATTATTATAGGTAAAAAAAATAAATAAATACACATCTGCTATCTGTGATGCTGTACATGACTAAAAGCTCATTTGTTGCTGGCAGGCATCCTGCTCCACAGCTGTTTAGACCAGATGACGTATGGAACACGTTTGTCTCTGTGAATTCAGAGAAAGAGGACATGGGGCAAATGGAGGAGGGGAAAAAATGCAACAAACAAAAGGCAGACGCCCAGGTGCATTTTGTGAGTTTGTCTGGGATAGTGACGTGAGAGAATTGCCTCTAGTAGCACACTCAAAGACTCACATGTTTCTCATTGTGGACACACAGGCGACAGTGGGACGGGATATAAGGGACAGAAAGGAGAGGAAGGTGAGGTCCAAAACGAGAGAAAATATAGAGATTAGAGGGGTAGCTTTACAGTGAATGGACTAGAGATCAAAGACGGGGTCCCTAAAGCAAACCAGCTTTCTGTACTGAGGTGTTGCAGCCACAGTTTACACCATCACAGACTCTCTGACTGATGTCGCCCCATGTCTGAGCCTCATCCTGACAAGCCACTCTGTGGTGTGTAAAAGTCTGCCTTAGTAGATTAGCATAGTGCATAAATACCATCAGGCTGAGCTGCACACCTTTCACACATCTGGGCATACTTGCCAGCAAGCTGGTGAGAATTAAAGTGGAAGAGGCTAGAGAAAAAACCTTATATGTCTGGCAGCGTGAGAGCAAAGAATAAAGAATTGTTTTATGGCAAGGAGGGAGGAAGAAGGAGACCAAGAGAAAGAGAGAACTAGAGAGAGACAAACCTCGCCCCAGCTGCCAGTCTTCCACTTGGGGCATCGTCCACCTCGACAGCGTCTCAGCTTGCTGGGTTTGGGAGACAAATGCTGGCAGTTTTCCTCCTGGACAGGACGGCCTGACCCGGTCACACAGCTCACATTACGGGATTTGTAACCTCTCCCACAGGAGGCTGAACACTGGAACATGGAAATGAGGAGATAGATAGAAATCAGTTATGTTTTGCCTTTTTTTAATCTGTAAACATGTTCACACTTTGAGGGGAGGAGGGGAATTAGTTTAATGTCAGGTGTAATTGAAACAGAATCACTTTGCTGCTGTTGGAAGCTTGTCCAATAAAAAAAGTGTGCCATTTCACCTGGCAGCAGTTCCTTTCATGTCCGGGTTCACTGAATTACTGAAAGTCTAACTCGGTGTGACAGGCAGACACACACACACACACACAGCAGCGTTACAGGAGGGAGTGGAGCTGGGTTGGACTGTGCTCGAATAACCAAAAGGGGCGTTGCACGTGGGGATGGATGGGAAGTGACAGGCTTAGGGTTGAACGAGTACGTGGCTCAGCATGTGGTTCTGTCCTGACGGGCAAGGGACTGTACTGGACAGGAACATGCTGCGACCTCTACCCTCGATTCGGGAAGAAAAAAGGTACAAATGCTTGTGAAAGGAGGGAGCGCCAAAAGTCTTATTCCTCTTTGTGGGTACAGCAGCTCTTACATTCCAGCTTGATCTACAGTCTGCTTAATATGTTGGAATTTTGTGGAAATGTGTTAGTTGTTTATTCATTTAATCAAAAAGGAAAATTAATCTTTTTCTTTTTTCTTTTACAAGGACAAAAAGAAACTGAGTCATCAATTTCATTCTTAAATTTTATTAAAATGACTTTCACTGTGTTTCTTTTGTCTTTTTTCTAATAACATCTAAGATAAATAGTTATATATATGAAAGGAAAACCTTTCACTCGCTGCTCTAAAGATAAAATATAAAGAAGCTCATTGAAAGTTACACCAAAAGTTCTATTTTGCATGAATGTTAATGCAAGTTACTTATTCCTTTAAGATGAACTGCAAAGAATAAAATTAGCTTTAATTATCTAAAACTTAAGCGAAAAAGCACAATCATTTTCAGTACATGGCATACAGCCAGAAACTTTTTTGCTTCACTTGGCTTCACAGGCTCTCTGAGCTTCTTTAATTACCCAGCGGGCTTCTACAAATCCCACCACTTCATATAAAGTTTGCACAAGTTTATTTAGGTCAAATATGATACATGTAAATTTGACAGAGCTAATCACCAGTGGGAAGACATCTCAGAACACACATCCGTCTACAGATGTGCTCCCACCTGCATCCCTCCACCCATCTTCCCAGTCACCACAAAGTTTGGGAATTTCTTTTGAAAATCTTTTGTTTTCTTCTTTTATTTTGCACCCGGATCACTGGTAATTTCCCAGAAGTCTGCATGTGATGATAGGATGAAGATCAAACATGACCCTTGACCTGCCACTACACCTCTGCATTGTCTTGCTTACACCTCCCCTTATTTTTGTCACTCTCACTGGCCCCCACAGCAATACACCATCACCAGTGCACACATCAAACAAGAAAAAAGAGGCCTACGAGAAAGGGGTAAAGGCGGCTAGGAAGCTCATAGCAGAGCATGCATCACCAAGCACCTCAGAAAAAATACTGGTGTGCTTTATGAGTGAATGAGCACAGCAAATTATATTGGAACAATACTGCAACCCTGTCACATAGGGCAGTGACTCATTTTGACTGATACATCCTTTAACTGGTGGTACATTTTTTTCATTCAGGAAAAAAGACCCCATTAAGTCAACTGGTTTAAAGGGTATCACCTTTTCAATCTTTGTTTAGAATATTTTAACCAAAAGCATAAGAGAAGTAGTTATTACAAGGTGACTTCCTTATCTGCGACATTGCAGTGATCATAAAGGTTGAGTTGGTGATGTGCAGTTAAATGTGAATGCAGGGCTTAGCAGCAGGAGTAGTGTTACAAGCAGAGGCTGTTAGTCTTAATGTATGCTGTTAAAAGATGGTTCTGCTTTTTTTCCCCCTTTCCTTTCATTTTTAGCGACCTTGGTCTGATCACTGAAATGTGTTATACTAGTAAGAATGAAAAAAAGCCTTTGATAGTACCTCTACTTCACTTTAATTGTAACTTTTTCTGGAAATGAACAGAAATCCAACAAATCCATAAAAAAAAAATTAAATATTGACATAACATTATAATGAATGAACAATAAATACAAGTAATTACATAAATATACAGAAATATTCTTGAAACAGACTAATACTGCCATTTGTGAATCAAAAACATACAATTTACTTATTTCAAGAGCCTGTTGATATGTTTGTTTGTGCAATACTGCTATATGCGCCCAGAGGTGGACCACTGAGAAATAAATCTACATAAAAATACTACGATATCTTACTGTGATTGGTTAATAATGTGTGTTAAAAGAAAAATGCACTCACTACTGTGTAAACAGGCCCTTAAAATAAGGTGTGATGTCAGTACAGACATTTATGACCAGGAGGAGTCAACTGGGTGGGCTGCAGGCAAAGGTGCCCCTAACCACAGATTCTTGATCAGTTTCCACTGTTCTCCAAAAAGCATAACAAGGTGGGAGATGAGACACTTCTCAGATCTGTGTTTAGGGTCAACAACTGAATTGGATCGCCTCGACAACTCACACTTAATCTTAGCCAGCCAAAGGCCCTCCAGTGCAAGTGAGAGAAAGATACGGTGGAGGGGGGTGGGGGGGACAGAGACTGAGGTAGACACATTAGGTTGGCTCAAAATAAGAGCTCTGCATACAAAACACGATTAACTTTCCCTGTGGTCACAGGTATCACATGTTCAAACATTTAACAGCCCATTCTCTGTAACGGTTTGGCAAATCATTTGATGAACATAGACAATTCCACATCATTTCATTCAATCTGTTATATATTTGCATTTCGCCGATTGATCTGATCAGCGCATAAACTGCTCATGGAAAGAAATAAAAATTACAGAGGAAAGCAATGCACCACAGAAAACACCGAACCAACCAAAAAATTTCATGGTTCATTTTTGATACTGATATCTTATGTCTCCCTTATTTGGCCAAAGCACCACTGAAGAGCAGGTTATCACTGTTTAAATGGCTAGTTGAGTTGTGTTTCGTTCCAAGTGAGGTATTATTGAGCATAAAATAGCAAAACATTTAGCAACTCCAAGTACTTACTGTACAAAGAAAACTTTAACTAACACAATATAAATACACTAATATCAAGCACCTTTGAAGCAGAGAGCTTTCAAACTATTGTTTTGGCCACACTAAGGAAATCTTGGTCAAAACCCTCCACCAAACTGGAGTAAAATGGCTACTAGTTCTAATTACCACAAACTGAGTAAGACACTTTATTTTACAATGTTTGTACAGCTGCTGTTTGTTGGGGTGTAGCGCTGATACTGGACGTTTCAGCCACTTCAGAGTTTACAAGTCTGCTTTAGTGACAATGTCGTCCTGGAACAACACTTCGGATGGTTTCGCAACAAAAGGTAAGAACATCAACTGTAAAATAAAGTGTCTAAATAACATTAGTAACTTCTCAAAAAACCACGTGTGCCTTGAGACAAACTGAATTCTTGATACAATAGCCATTTCAAATATGTGTACAGAACATTGATGTATACATAATACACAGCCCAGATGACGTCCTATGCAAAGTTGGTGCTTTACAGTGTTCATCACAGAGCTTCAGCTAGTCTGAGTAGCACCTCATATTTGAAGATTATGGGCCATTCTTTGGATAATAAAGAACAAGGCATCGCACTGTATATTCCTGATATACAAAAACATTCATCAGTATTTGCATATGAACAGTGATTGGCTAAATGTGCGAATACAAAGAGCTAAGACACAAAATAAACCACTTAAATGCTATATACATGAGATAACAAGGAAAAAATATCTTAATAAATTATCTTTTTTTTTTTTTTAGAAAAAAAACTATATTTTACAGAACTAACTTTGATTGTGATACAAAGTGATCCTGAATCTTAAAATAAAAATCAAAAACTAATACAAGGCTCAAAAACAGATTTATGGGAACTAGGACTGACAAAAATGTTTCTATACTCACATGGTCACAGCTGTTTCTGAAGTATTTTGTGACGTACTTTTTTTGGCATTTTGCAATTGAGTGTATCTTTGCCATTCAAGTGCAACAGAATTGATTTTCTGATTGTCTTGAAGGATCGTTTAACAATCACAGGCACCAGAAAGGGAGCAGGAAGCGGAGGGGTTAAAGGTACGGGTGGAGTAGCTGGAGTGTTAAAATCTCCGGTGCAAAAGCACCACAGTCATCCTGCTAAAGAGTTAGATTAGAGGTACTTCAAAATGCGTGAAGTTGAAAAACTAAGTGTAGAGTATTTTTTATGAGCGTACCGAGCTCCATGGGTCTGTGCTCCAATGTGGGTTAGAAGGACACGGATGAGTATTGCACTGCTCTCGATCTGGTGGCTTGTCATGGATCTCGCAGCTCAGATCATTGAAACGCTCTCCGTTTGGACGCTGACACACCACCAGTCTCGTCTTTATCCCACCGCCACATGGCTTTGTGCACTGAAGACAACAGAAGGAGGGGTTGTGCTTTACTGATTTAAGGTAAAAAGGTTGTCAATTGTGAAGAAAAACAAATAGGGACTTTTTTTCTTGTATTGAAAGAAAGTCATGCTGCTTAAGCCTTTACTGATTAATGATGATCATCCACGTATTTAAAGTTTTAGGTATGCTTAAGTGGCGTCACCCTCACCTCTCCCCAGTTGCCATAGATCCACTGAGGACACGGTCCTGACTCACAGGATCGCTGCTCGTTGGGTCGGCTGCGATCTTCACAGTTGTTGGTAGCGTAACCGTTCTCATCCTGGCACACTACTACACGTCGCTGGAAGCCTCCTGCACAAGTGCTGGAGCACTGTTGTTAATGACACAGGAGAGCACACACAATCATAAAGTTCTGTGTGACGGGACATCCCATGCTAAAAGACAACATTTCTGCAGCTATATTAAAGTTCATATCCTCAGGAAGGAGGGAAGCGTGATCATAAATAGCTATTATCACTTCCAGAATGGTTTAATGTCAAAGTTATCTTTGGACAGAGATTATCACTAACAGAACTCCTAAAAAAAACCTCAACAATAGATAGAAATAAATCTGTGAGATTAGATCATTTGAGGCACTTAGATCATGCTTTTCTGTGGTGTTACACAACTAAAAGTCCACAGCCTCATTTTAAAAAGAGGTTGAGGTTGTGGGAACTGAGAATAATTTCTTTGGTGGTCCTTATCAGGTTCCAAAATAAATTACAGGACCAAAACAACCAAAAAGTTGAAAAGAATTTCTGGATTATTTAGTGTTTAATCTGTCATACATCCTCTTAACACACTGCTGAAAATATCTGTTACTGTGAGGAGAAATTTCAGAATGACACCTCTAAGGAATAACTATTTCAAATTAAAATTTTTAGGGACTGAGCTTGTTTGAGACCAAAAAAACTAATTTGGGTGAAAGGGAAAAAAGAAAGATATGACCAGCAGATGGTTAGCTGTTGGCACAGTCCATCTTACTAGGCCAGGGGTAGGAAGTTTGGAGAGCCGCAGTCCTGCAGGTTTTAGATGTTTCCCTGCTCATTTTTCTCCTAGCTGTCTCTGACTTTAACTTAACCGACTAATCACTAATGTGATTTAAGGTTCTTCAGTCAAAATCAGCTTCTAACTATGCTTTGAAAGTGATTACTGTTTTCCAAACTACCGCCAATAAAAGCTTTAGAGCGACTAATAAACCATCTGATGCATCATTGCACAAAGACTGGAAACAGGAGAAAGCAGCTAGCCTAGCTTTGTCTGCAGGTCATAAAAGATCCACATATAAGGACCTCAAAACATCCCCTATCAGCACTAAAGTTAGATTAATTCAGGACTTAATGTAGCTTCAAATGAAAGTGATCAGTGTGATATAATGCCTCACCGCGCCCCAGGGTCCAGTTCGCCACTGGTGGGGTTGGCTTCGGGGCTGGTTGCTCCTGATGCTGGTGTTTGGTGAGGACGGCAAAGGTCGGGGCTCACTGGAACGGGACGGGCATTGAGACATAGTACAGTCCTGCTCTGTGGTAGGACGATCGTCTGGGTCACACTCACTAGCACTCACTTCTTGGTCACTGAAGTTAACGCACAGCACCTGTCGTGTGGTCTTTCCCAGTCCACAGGTCACTGAGCACTGAAAACACACACATGTAGAGCTTATAAAGAAATAACTTGTGGGCACAAATGTCTTCTTTTTTTCCCAGATAGAGAAGAACCAACAACATCTGAAGTGGTTATAGTCTAACATCATTTAATTCTGAGTTCAATTTAGAGCTTCACAATATATCGTTTGAGCATCGTGACCACAACGTACCTGTGCACAATAATCACATTGCAGGTCCTACAATGCCGGAGGCTGATTAACTCAATGTGTTTGCATCTAATTTCAAGGGTAGGTACCTGACACACTCGCTCAGCGATCCACCAATCACAATTGTTCTTAATCAGTCTGGTGAAGCAGACCACGACCCTGCACATGACGTGAGTCACTGGTAACATTTAAAAATGAGCAACGAACAAGAGAAAATCACCAAAAAACAAAGATTTTGTGCCAAAAAGAAAAGCAACATCAGTTATCTGGAATTATTTTGGCTCCAAAAAGAATGATATTGACCGAACGCGTGTTCTGTGTTGACGGTGCTTTGCACCAGCACCAGCTGCAGCATAACTTAAAGGTGCTATTCAGGTCATCTGTGGAAAGTTCCTGTATTTTTTAATATTTCAATATATATCGCAGGTTAGAAGAAATGGCAATGTCAGTGTTCTTTCAGTATCGTGCAGCCCTGGTTAAATTCCTTCTTCCCCACAAAGACAACTGTAAGCTGTTAAATACAACCAGCTCAAAATGTAAAATATAATCTCAACATACTTGTAAAATGTCATCAAAGTGCAGCAAACTCACTTTGGTCACCTCGTTCACTGCAACAAGTTACGGCATCTACACAAGTATTTAATCTTGGTGCAGGTAACAACTACAGCAGGCCTCAGTGATCGATTAACACAGGCTTCTGTTGCAAATGCAAACACAGCTTTCATTCAACTGGCTCATTTTTAGGCTGCCAGTTCAGTAAGTCATAAAAAAAACTCCTATACATTTTAAGGAAAACAACACAAGGAAGATTTTTTTACTCTTCCTCCTGGTATCTCCCTCAGCTACTCCCTAGCACAGTCCACTTTCTGTGTTACATAAAGCAAACTAATACACTTATGCAACAGCCATCTACTAAAAAGGATGCCGTGGGATTTCACTATCCAGAGGTTTACACAGCTCTAGTTTGGATGGTAAAACAAGCAACAAGTTGATATATATATATATATGATCCACTGCTAAATTAAGCTGTTGGATAAAATCTTGTGAGGTGAGGATATTTTTGTGGGGTTTATAAATACAGTCTTGCTTATCTTTGAGTGTCCTTAAGCTGAATGAGGAAAATTCTTTTTCAGGTGGCCAATGAGTAATATTGGCTTGGAGGTATATTGAGTGCATTGAAGTGTTTTTGTGTGCATTGTGTATGGTGACCAGGCCTGCAGTCCAACTGTTTTGTATCACCAGGACTATGATGAGAAACATCTGTAAACAAGACCAGAGCCCCCTGACTGCAGCCCCTTGCATCTCCCAGCTCCAGAAACATGTGCCCAAATCCTGATTCTTCTCACTCATTTTTGTTTTCAAACATGCAAACAAAAACACACACATTTGTTCTTTGTCTTCACTGCAGCTCTTCTCTAGTCCTTGATCCACACTTGTGTTCCAGCTGACACTCAGTCTCCACATTCTGACTCACACCAAGTGTACTAAATTCAATAAAAGCAAAACATCTGCATGTCAATACTGTTGCTACAGTTTGGGTTAGTCAGTACTGTCTAACTGATGCAGATCTGAGAGAAAATGATTATCAGTTCATTATGAAAATAGGATACATTTCTAAATGTATTATATCTGAAGCTGACCTTTGCAGGTGAGCTCATGCATATTATCGTTTTCTTACCACTGTCCATTCCAGCACTTTCCACTGTCCACAAGCTACTACGGAGCACATTTCCCTTGCAGGGGGTTTTGGTAGGTGGGCGCACGCTGACTCTTCTGCTACACCACCCTGGTTGTCACGGCAACTGACATAGCGCATCCGCGTCCCTTTGCCACAGCTGGCACTACACTGTCATTAAAGGAGAAATGTTAAGAAGTTGGGAAACCGTTAAATAAACAAACTGGGCTGATTATGTGACAACTAACCTGGGTCCAGGAACCAAATCGCCACTGGGTTTTGTGTCCCTGGTGAGAAGGGACTTTGGTTCCTGGTGGAACCGGGTGGCTGCTTGGACACTGGGCCATTTCACAGTCCTGTGACAGATGGAGAACACACACCCAATTATGCAGTGATTCACAAATTGAATATACTGTAACAACATCTGTCCCAGACAACAACATCAGAGATGGCTCCTCTGACATTGACGATCATTAACAACTTAAACTATATTCCTTCAGCCCTATGTTTGAAAGTGGTTATGTTTCCCATCAACTCTTTCCCCCCACATAACCAAAACAGCATTAACAGGGTCTGCCCTGTCAGTTCAAACTATGGATTGTGGCAGTAAGCCACTCAGCATAAAGCTCTGATCCCTGTCATAACAGGTCATAGTGGAGTGGTATTCAGGGCTCCAATGCCGATGCTGGCGTGGTTATGAACTCCACCCCTAATCCATCCCCTTGTCTCTCACCTTCCGCCCCTCTCCTCCTCCCTCCACCCCCATGCCCTCTGGTGCCCTCTGACCCCGTGTCTGTAGGAATCAGGACCTTAATCAGGTCACACAGACTGGGTAGACTACACATTCCACACTCTGCTTCCTAAAAGAAACAAATAGGCCTCTCGGCTGTGCTAGAGTTAACTCTACACACACTTCCTGCAACACTCACATTAAGCACCGTGCTTATAAATCCAGAGCCTTCACAAATCATATATGAGCCGCCGGTCTACTTCTGAGAAATTCATGTAAAGTACTTTGTCAAAACCTTTACACGTGACAGGTAAAAAAGGCGCTAAAGCGTTTAACAAGTCCCATCTATCTAGCCCCTCCATTTCTAAACTCTGTTCGGTGGCGGGTGGTGGTGGGACTAGTGGCCTGGTGGCCAACTTCATGGCTGGCTGATCAGAATCACGACGAGTTGGGGCGACTGCTTCAGGGTCACTGGTCACTGGTCTCTGCTGGTCCAGGCACCGGAATTAGGAGCTGCTGCAACTAGAGGGGGGCCTCATCCTGAGTCTGCATGCTCAGCCCCTCTGAAATGGGTTTACACCCCACGCTGACTAAACAAAACTCTCATTCAGCTAAACATACTGTAAGTTTCTTTGGAGTTTTTGTGCTTCTTTGTGTACGTGTAAGGACAATGTTAACAATAAACCTGAGTGAAATTTTCAATGTGGGTGGGATTTGTTCCAAATCTTGTCTTGGAACAAATAAGGCAACTGAGGAATTTTCTTTTTAAATAAGATATAAGTAATTAAATGCAGAAAGATAACTTAAAAAATCTGTCTAGGATGTCTAGCAGACCTAGCAACGCTCTCTGGTAGCCACCAGCAAAAATGCTAATTAACATTCATATTAGCCTTTTAATAAATATAATAATTTCTATCAAATTAGTTATTATCTAATTGTTTTTAAATTAAATGCTAATGAAGCCGGCACAATTTATATAATACTGATGAACTCACTTTAATTGGTTATTCTAATGAAATGGGTTTATGTATTAGGCTTATTACTTAGAAATAAGTGCTATGGTCAGACTTAGTGGAAGTTTTAACCTCTTCACGGCAAGGCCTATTTAACACAGTAATAGGCCACAAATTTTTATTTAACACAGTAGAAAATGTAAATGGTTATCTCCTCCTAAAAGAAAACCACATTACTTTCAGTGAAAACCAGATTCCAATTTTTTTTGGCAATTAGTAGTGTCTAATAAGTAATGGAGAATACTGCTCCCATGTTTTTAAAACATTCCCATATATTTGCTTATGGTTTGATTTGTGCTTTGTTTAGGTGGTAGTTCTAAGTAGAGTCTTTTAGCTGAGTTTCTGCCCGTGATGTTTGTTAGGAATTGGTTAGGACTCATGCTTCCTGGCATGTGCACGCATGTCATGCCAAGGACTTTGTTCTTTGTTTAGGGATGCAGCCCTGACCATAATTTATCTGTATATATCTGTTCATAACTATAACATGTGCAATAGTATGTTTTTTTAAATAATTTTCTTTGCTGTACTCTGGCACAATTTCCTTTGGGATCAATAAAGTTGTTCGTATTCACATTTTTATTAAGCCACAAGGTGTGTGCTCTTTCCTGACAAAGACATACAATCTGTGTAGATCGGTAGGACCAGTGTTAGATGTGATTCATTTAATCTTTGAAGGTTTTAGTTATCCTTCGGGTGTTGTCCAAAGTTTGTCTGAGAGCCACGTGTCTATTTGAGGGTAATATGGCCAATATAACTTTCCACTCTCTTTAGATCAGGCTGAAAGGATTTCTTGAGTCCAGTGAACAAGAAAGGCTTATCTTTATCTGTGTCTGTTTTAAGTGTCAGCGTGAATCAGCATGGATGGATTCTGTCTTCACTCTCAACCATGAAGAGCTGTTGCACTCGCAGCGAGGAGGAGACACCTCCTTACCTGGGTGTCTGTAGGTCGGGTGGCAGCATTACATTCAGTGTCATCCATGACAGCACCATAAGAGCCCACAACACATTTCACTGCTCGCATCTGGTAGCCTGGCCCGCAAGACGTAGTGCACTGAGTTCAAAGAGAGAAAAAAAACGGGAGTGGTGGGGAAACGTTAGCAACATTCAGGAAAGGTCAGGAAAGGAAAGCGGAAAACAGATGGTTTATCTAAGCAGCAAGGAAGCACACTAAATGAATTCAATTTTCAACAACATTCGTAAAACAAGGTTTCGCACTGATGAGATTCTCAAATATCAACTAAATGAAGCTCGCATACATTGCACTGGTTATTCTTCCACTGTAACCAAGTCAAAGGGTACAACCCCACATTTGCTTCTGCCTCATTGCCTTCTGTGAAACAGGGTCAAACTTGTGTGGCGGCAGCTTCAGCTACCATTTGACCACGCTTCATTAAACTACTTCAAATACACCTTAACATGTGCACATCCTCTGATGGGAGGCACACAAATATTTCGCATTTTTTGGGTGTTAAGTTCTGTGTGTGCATCCACAAACCGAGAATGTGCACAGACACAATGTCTAAGGCATCATTTACAGACGTTTTAGAACAGGGCTGATCACATTGTCCATGTCTTCTTATGCTGTAGGGGTCTTTTTTAGATGTGTTTAAAAAGAAGGGAGGGTGAGTATGTTATTTGATAAGTTAAGCTTATCTGTGTCCTCCCTGTGGTTTACATCTGTGGAGAATTAATCAGAGAAAAAACAGCAAATGTCTGTGCTGATTTCCACCAACTGATGAGAATTGTTAAAAAAAATAAAAAGTAAATTGAATTACCTTCTGTAGGGCTGGGCAATCAAGTGATCAACCTGAATCATTCACTATAAGCTTCTTTATAACCCAGTTTTTCTCATGTTGATAAGCTCTGGGAATAAACTCTTTTAAATCAGCATTCAGTCTGATTCCTGCATCAAAGTGCGAGTGCTTCAAAGTGTGTTTTGGTTGCAGATGTGGCTCAGTTTCTCCTTAAAACAGCTAAATAAAACATTGCTAGAGAATATACCAAGTGCATGCTAAAGAATAAGGTCGCTAATGCTACTCCATAACAAAGTACAGCTTCATTTTCGCTCCCTAATATGAAAGATGTCAAACAATGCAATTTCGGTCTTTATTCAAGCAAATATTTAGCAGGGTTCTTGTCTCTATCTGTAGTTTCACCTGCTTTCAAACACAATTAGTTTAAATAACATGATCAACAACTCTAACATTCTCCTAACCTCTTATATTTTCGAGAAGCTTGAACAAAAACACTAAAATGCTAAACAAAATGAAACTGTAATGGTGAGTCACCTGTCCCCATGGCCCAACTTGCCATGAGGCACACTCCTGCTGCTGGCATGTCTGAACAGACTCTGGTTTAGATGATCCACAAAAACGGTCATCTAGACGGTCCTCACCAAATTGGCACCATGTTTGACGATGCTTGTAGCCTTTCCCGCATGTTACAAGGCACTGAAAGAGAAATGTTTCATGTGAAAACTACGTGGTATATTAAACACTGCATGTTAAAACTACATTTAAGAAACATTTTTTCAACTAGGATATAAATTCATATCCAGGAAGGTTTGTTTGGTGTTAAATAAAGAAAGAAAAATGTGGCTCTCACAGCAAATAAAGTGGCAAAGGACCAGAAAACAAGACAGTGTGACAGTGTTATTTATGTGTGAGCACACATATGCATATAGTACAGTGTGAGTGTTTTGGCAGCACCACATGGGAGATTTAAAAAAAAGTCCTGGAATGCAGCCCACAGTTTTTCAAGCTTCTTGCTCTACAATGTGTAAACTGTGCAGCGGTTAAGTATGACCCTAGTCTGCAATCTCAACTTTCCCAACACTCATTTGTAGTGGAGGGAGGAGAGGAACTCTGAGACTAAAAGATTGAGATATGCACAATCAGCACTTGTATTTGAGATTCAGTCCAGATCACTTATAAATGAAGAATTCAAACAGGAGTTTCTTTTAATTAAATAAACTTATCTATTTAAATACCAGAACATCTTCCTCACAGATAAATGTGTGCACTAGCCTTGTGTAACTGTCTTGAAACTCACATATGGAGAAAATTCCTTCTAAATATGTATTCTATGTGCCATATGTGATTGGAAATGAAAGGTAAACCATTCAGCGTAAATATTCACAGTATGTTCAGCCATTTTCAAAATATACCATCTCTTTTAAAACACTTAAATGTCACCAATATCATCAGTCTGGTAAGAGCAAATACAAACTGACCTCAGACCAGTCGCCAGTCTTCCATTGTGGACAGAGGAATTCATTGCAGGGTTGGACGGTCAGTTTGTCCCTTTGACTGCATTGACTCTCATCACCACTAGCCTCGGCTGTCTTTCGACACACTGCCCCTCGACGGCGGGTGCCCCCACCACAGCTCTTGGTGCACTGCAGAACAAAACATCAGCATGTGTAAATAAAGGAGAAACCTAATTTGGGATACATTTTGTTAACAAAGAATAATTCCACGCTCACAAAGAAACCCAATGTTTCCCCAGAAAAACCGTACCTCTGACCAGGGTGAGTAATCCCACCCACCCGGATTACAGTCTCCATGACAACCTTCCTTGTCCTCAGGTTTGCGCTGACCACTGCAGTAGCGGTCATCCACTTTCTGGGTCTTGCCATCTGTGCGGCTGATTTTGGCGCAATATATCTCCAGAGTACGATATCCGAGGCCACACTGGGCTGTACACTCGCTTTTACGAGCCACATGCCACCTGAAAAAAAATTTATGAATAAGACTTGTTAATTGGATCATGTATAGGTACTAAATCTAATCCTGTCCTCTCCACCCCAAGGCACTGGATGCAAATAGCTGTCCTCCCTGAGCTGGGTTCTGCTGGAGGTTTTTCCTTCCTGTTTAAAAGGGAGATTTTCCTTTCCACTGTCGGCCCTTGCATGATCAGGATGAGGGATTGGATCGAAGTCAAGATTTAATGCAATCTGTTGGTTTTCTTATCTAGACTATTATTTATTATGAATTGGCTCAAACTGTTTGTCTGTGAAGTGCCCTGAGATGATGTTGTTGTGAATTGGCCCTATACCAATAAAGCTGAATTGAAGTGAATTGAAATATATTTCTTGAAATGGCAATACAAACCTGAGTTCACATTCAGTGTTGCAGGGCTCAGTGATGGAAGCAGGCCGAGTGTCACCGTGACACCTCTGATCTGACACCACTACCCTGTCCGATTCTCTGCTGCAGAGAATCTTCCGCTTGCGCTCTCCTATAAAGGGACAAAAATGCATGTTTAAACTGCAGGTCAGTTTGCAACATAACATAGTTCTCCAATATAAAACAGAACACATCACCTTAGACAGAATCTTTTGTTACAACCACCTTTGCATGTGTAACTTAGAATTTGGTCAGAAAAGTCCAATTTTTCTGATGAGTAACACAGTGGTGCAGTTCACACTGTTGACTCACAGAGAGTCTTGAGTTTGGTCAGCTGGGTCTTTCTGTGTTGGGTTTACATGCTCTGGTTGTGTTTGCATGAGTTTTCTCCAGGTGTTCCCACCCTGGAGCCCAAGACATATATTTTAGGCAAATTTTTTATTTTAAATTGACTGTGTGTAGGTGAAGGCATTGTTGTATCTATGTGTTATCCCGTTCATTGGTTGGCAATCTGTCCAAGTTGTAGCCTATAACCACCCAATGTCAGCTAAAAGCAATCTCACCCACTTTGTATGTTGCTCAGTAGCAAAACATGTGAAGGAGGTATGCAAAAGTTTACAACTTGAGTCGCAAGCTAGGATCTCATGGAAGTCTGACCATTTCCGTAACATTCTTTAAGTAGTTATCATAATCCACATTACAGCCTGCTTAAAGACAGCATGCTTATTTATTAGGATGGCATTGCGCACCAGGAAATGTGTTTGAACTTTACTTTGGCTCAAGTTTTGGATCACAGTGCCCTACTGTACAGCGCGGGACAAATACTGTATAAGCAAGTGCCTTATGTTTCCAAGTTTTGCATCTCAGTGCTGTGAGAGCTTAGTGTGTCCGAGCTGAAGGCATTACATGCCAGCTGTTTACCCTCCTGTGAGCTGTGAAGTTCTTGGATTTTCCTTGGAATTTACTGCTGGCTGTTCCAGCAGAGATGTGTCAAAAAGTGGAGAAAGAGATTCTTACACAGAACAAAGTAAGTTGTAATGCACAACAGGTTTTCGAGTTTACCTGCAATCCACCTCTGCACGCCCACATGCGCTCACAGATTCACTGTCATGAAAACTAAGGTAGTCATCTGCCGCAGCATACTATTAAAGCCACAAGCTATCACAAGCTATACTTTATGTCATGCATTAAGCTGTTAAGTTGACCAAGATAATCTTTTCTCTCCTGTATCACTGGTTTTGAGGTTTACCGGGTCTTCTCTCTTCTATCTCACCTTCACTCTCACCACACTGCTCACCTTTGACCTGCCCTAACACCTACGCCCGCCAACCACATGTGCCTCCCCCTCACCTTGGCACAGGCGGCTGCACTCCTGCCAGGGCCCATAAGCATCCCAGAAAAACTGCTGAGGCTTATCCTCTATAGGGACGTTAAAGGAAAACCTGACATCTGGGTTGTAAAGGTTCCCGACAGACAGTACCTGGGAAAAAAACAAGTCAAGGAGATATAAATTATAGTACAGTTCCATTATGCATTTTAATATTATAAACTGAAAATCTTGCAAGTATAAATCTTCCAAAATCAGGCAAGTAGAAGCATCTAAGTTCCTGGTAAGTGAACCTACCTGAATAATGATTTCTTCTTCTATGCGTCCAGTACAGTTGATCCTCTCAATGACATGGTCAGAGCCGCTATACTCAATGATTTCATTTCCCACTTTGAT
Organism: Rhadinocentrus ornatus; assembly: GCA_037177495.1. Lineage (NCBI taxonomy): Eukaryota > Metazoa > Chordata > Actinopteri > Atheriniformes > Melanotaeniidae > Rhadinocentrus > Rhadinocentrus ornatus. The sequence continues at coordinate 32,371,529 of JBAMHW010000003.1, forward strand.
TTCCCTTTTGAACATGCTTACCACAAATTCTCCATTAAGGAGGAATTCTCCACGGCTATTAGATATGGCTGCAGGGAGATAAAAGCCATCATATTAATATAAGATTAAACTGTCTTTGCTAAGACAAGCAAACAACTCGGCTGATGTTAATATTTTTGTGAATTCTTTTTTTTTTTTTTATGTAAAAGGCTATGTAGCTAACATGATATAAACATTATCTTACGACTGTGTGAAGCATTGCAGGAACACAGTCCTAACCTTTGAATTTACAGTAGGGCAGATAGAGCTGGCAATTAAGCAAAGTCCTCTATTTTAAGCTAAAATAATTCCTCAGTGCATGAAGAAGTCCCATCCAGAGGCATCCTGTTCTGTTCAACAACCAGTCCCCTGCACTTATTCATTCTAATGCGATTATGGAGCTAATTTCCTGCCTTTATTTTCCTCGCCATTTCACACATTACACTCTGTCTGTCGAGAGCAGGATTCATTCTGAGAAAATTCATTCTGTCCCACCACATAAGTTAATACAAATCCCTTTTTATAATTATATAAAATAGTATTCTGATGCTCTGATTAAAAAAAAACAGACAAAAGAAGAAGAAAAAAAGAAAAATCCCAAAATGAACACAGTTCTCAAACATGTACTGGTATCTACTGTGATTTAGTTAAAACATTTACCACAGGTGTATCCACATGCCATCAAGGCATGCAAGAGGCACAAAAGCTTTTAAACCGACTGACCCTGCTGGAATGGTACCCACAGGCCAAGTTTTGGCTCATTAACAGATTAGCATGCACATTCTACTGAATGCCAACTCCTTAAGTTTGCCCTACATGACTTCACAATCAGAGTTGAACTGTTGATAAATCAGGCTCACCAACAGTTATGTAGTCCATGTAATAAAAATTTAACTTATAAGGCTCTGCCAGCACTTTGTCTAATATTTTATATCTAAACTAGAATATTATGCCTTGTTTTGACACTTTATTTATTTTTTTAAGTGTTGTTTGATTGATTTTACAGTCGAAAGTTGGAAATTTGTAATTCTGCATCTTGAGGACCCCGCATTACAAAACCAGTCGTCTAAAAGAATAAAATATTTATGATAAGCAACAGTTCTTAATGTTAAGCTTTAAAAACTTAAGCAAATCACAGGGAAATGGACAATCACGACTAATGTTTATCAAGACTATAAATTGCAGGTCATTTTTTTACTCGTTTTTCTATCTGAAATGTGGTGATTTAACAGCATGGACCTCCCAAACACAAAATTGTGTGTAAAAGCGGGTTGGTAATTATTTGAGAATTAAACCGCCTGTCAAGTATTTCTTCATCAGTTTGGTGTGAGCTAGTAAGGGCTTGGTTTGTTGTGTATGTTAGGGAGATCCAAGGCGATTGGGACAGTATGCTCTCTCTATAATTCCCACCCCATGAAGCTAAGTGGCCTTCTCCATCCACTAAAACCAACTGCATCCAGAGGTTCAAGGACAAGGCTGACCACATGAAGTTGTTAATTTATGAGAAAGTGGAAAAGGACATAAAATATCTCTTTTAACAATCTTTGCCTTGTTACCGAGGTAGTTGTCATCCTCCGGTTTCCCTGAGTAGCTGTGTTGACGCACATCTATGTTGGTAGCACCACTGGGTATTCGCACAACTTCATTATAGCCTGTGAAGATCAAGCAGTGCCTTTAGATCATTAGTTTTCTTCTTAACTCATTAGTGAGAACATCACGGCTGTTCTTCTGTTGAGTCGACAAAGATACAAAGGCAACATAACAAGCACAGTAATAGCTTTTGACATTTATGTATAATGGATAGAGAATACTGTGATAACAAAAGAGGCTGTTGCTCACCGTAGCGTACAACGTTGAAGGTGCCTGCTACAGTTTTGCAGGAAGAGTTATCACCTCCACACACGCCACACTTGTCCCTCCTGGCTTTAGAGTTCAGTACATGATCACAGCCTGCTTGCTGCTCAGTGGAGACACAGCAGGGGGGGACAGAAGAGATACATAGACAGTGGTGGAAGAGAAGGGGCAAAATTAGTGGAGGGGGTGTTTCAAGCTAATGAAAGCTTGATACTTTTCACAGAACTCAGGAAGCAGTCTGTTGTGGCAAATGTAAACATTTACTGTGAGGATGTAGAAAACATTAAATCCATTCATGCACACTGAACATGCAGAGCTAGGAACCTCACCCTGCACAGGCCCTGGACACAGATGTCGTTGGTATCGGGTCCACATGGCGTCCCATCCGTGACCCTGTCCCTGAGCTGATAGTAAGCTGTGCTAACTGCCACCCTGCAGAACAGCTTACACCTGTCCTTCATTAGAACTGTTAGTCGAGACAAAGCAAAGACAAATCTTATCAACTGAAATCAATGCAAGTCTTATATTGTATCTATTTTCACAGTCACTAAAAACTCACTTCCGCTGTATTTGGGCACCCAGTGAACATAAGGAGGTAGACCGTTGATGTTGAAGTGCCTGCCATCATATGCAGCACATTGTTCCTCTCTGAAGTCCTTCTTCTGCTTAGAGCAGGGCTCAGAGTTACAAGAGCGAAACTTCATCCGCCGACCTACGCAATACATTCCTCCGTTTCTGGGCCTGAGAGTGAAAACAAGGATGTAAGAGGACAATTGTTGGCCTAATTTAGAAAATCATTTCAGGAGATGCTTCAGTTGGCAGTTTTTCTCTACAATGAGCTTACATTCATCTCTCTGCCAATTCCTTTCTTAAGCTTGTTGCTCACAATCACAACTAGAGTGTGTTTGTATTCCATTTCAGACTCATTCTTATTTTTCTCTCCCTTAATCCAGGATGAAAGGGAACTTTCCAGCATTTAGCAGGAAACAACAAGGCAAGATCTGCTATTGTAGAGCCTGATCTGATGAGCACCTACTATGGAAAGAATCCCCTTAAGGAGGCTTGATCTATGGAACACTGACTTTGCCAGCTAAGATGGAGACAAGGTCTACCAGGCATGCATGACTACAAAGAAATGAGCTACTCACACGGGTCGGTTGCATTCGCGCATGGCCATCTTTATGCCACCACCACATGTCCGGGAACAGGTACCAAAAGGACTCCAAACTCCCCATGCTCCCTCCACAGGTGTGGCGTCATGCTCTTTGACTATACACAGGCCATGTTTGCAGTGCTGCAATGGGAGTGAAATGGGAAAAGATGGGACATTGATTAATGAAGAGAATGCACTTGGAAAGGCCAAAAGAGAGAGAAAGAAGAAAAAAAAAAAGTAAAAACATACAGAAGAACAGAAAGAGTTGAAGTAAAAAATCATAACATCATATGTATTTGTCTTCCTGAGCTTTGATGGTAATCTGGGAGAAATTAAGCATTTCAAAAAATGAGAAAAAAAGAGTAACTGGAAAAGACACAAAATGTCTGTTTCTGTTTGAAGACAAAAAAAAAAGCAAAATAAGAAGATAATCTTATGTTCTTTAAACAGCCTTCAACTTAAGCTTTTTGTGTGGTGCAGTCGGTTTTGAGAGGAGATGAGAGGCTGCTTAGAACACAAAAATGTTTCAACATGTGTTCCTGTGTGTCTAGAGACTGCTGGAGCTCAGCCAAACCATTTTGATTTAAAAACATTAATGAGAAATTATTTATAAAAAGCTGCACTGGGACAGTCGCCCAAAATGAAACAATCACCAGTCCAATAAAACCATCAATTACAACCTCCGCTATGTTTGCATGCCAGCTATGTGTGAGTATGCACGCTACAGCTCCAACATCTTTCCTCTTGTATAATTAACACCTTATATTTTAACACCTGCAAACAATTTTATGGCTATAATTCCATTAAAAGTGGTCAAATGAAAAAGAAGAAAAAGTAAATGTAGCTGAGGTGGTTAAATCCTGACACAGAGCAGAGTCATAAACCTTAATGTACAAAAGAAATGTGACATGTACCACACTTCAGAGGAGTTTCCCAACAAATTATACCTTTATATCCCACTTTAATCTCCTCTAAAGCAGTTCTTCCCTTCTTGCTCAAACAGTTTTGTGAACATCTGCCTGCTTTACATTTTACACCCTGATGCTCCTGGCGTCTGTATTCCTTCTACATGACACTTACTTTTCCAGAGGAGCAGTCTGTGCCGTCTGCCCACGGCATGTGCTGCGTCCTGCAGCCCCGCTGGGCGCCCTCTGGACTGGTGCACCACAGCCTCCGACACTGAGTCTATTCAACACACACAAGTGCATACATTCAGCGTTATTGCTGAGGTTCCAAAGAGAAATAAATACAATGTGAAACTGACAAGGTACACAAATTTCATGTTTATTAAATTTACTTGCAGAAACAGAATTCATTGCACAGTATCTAATATATTCAAAGATGATTCACTTACTCTATATATCCTGAACAAGATGGCTCACTCTCAGCCAAGGGCTTAATTTTTTTTTTTTATTATTTTGTCCGGGCATAAAAATACCCTCATGTGCTGTATATATTCTAATATATGACATCTGATGTCATGCTTGTATTCTATTTCTCATCATGTTTATGTTTTATAAAGTTGTTATTTTAGGTTCTCTTACACATCGGTCAAATTCATTTTCACTAGTATGAATTTCAGAGAATATAATAAACATATCGTTTATATCAGAAAAATGCTCATAGCTATTATTTAGCTGAGAACTTTGGCAGCCTTTGATCATAACTTGACGCCCACTTGCAAAATGACAGTTCGAACCCTGACAGTGACTCCACTTACCATATAAGGGCACACCTGCGTCCCCGACCCAAATATCAATTCACACTGTTTATTGACATTGTATATCCGCCCAGGCAGCTGCTGCGAGAGACTGTACGGCCTAGAAATGGGCTCGTCGAGCAAGCACTCACCATATCCTGTGCTATTAAGAAATAAAAATAAAATGACTTAAAGAAAAAGGAGAAAGACAAGAGACACAAACAGACAGAAAACACACTCAGTACAGCAGGAGTGGTCATTTTTCTGTACATGCACATCTTGTAAGACTTCCTTATATTCAACTAGCTAATAATAGTAAGAGATGATCTCAGGATCTCAGGGATGCAGGGCAAACTCTGCATAGCTTGGGGCATGGGAAGGGATCTTGGATGGTACCAAGTATCATCCTATTTACTCTCTTCTGCAGTAGGAGCTCTCTGGTGTTTCTCAGTGTGGTGAGAAGCGTTTGGAAGAGCGGAGACTAGAGGCTACAACAGCCCTGGGAAATGATAACCGCTGAACTTTCTTTTATTGCTTCTGAATTTGTGTTGCAACTAAAACTGAAACACCCACAAACCATTTACAGTGACTGCATGTGTGTGTTCATGGAAGTATAATTTTACACATTTAAAATCATTCTTTTTAAAGAATGTTGACCCAGATTTGTAAAGAAGATGTTTTTCTACATTCACCTCATTCTACAGGATACATGTTTGTAAGAGTGATGAAGAAGAGTGTGACATACTCAAGGAACTCTGTGATGTACTTCCTGCTACACTTGGACCACATCCAAGGGTTTGTGTTGTAATTAAGTGTGGGAGCCATCACATGTTGCTGTATCTTTGCTCCATCCTCCTTACACTTGTTACTGTCATCATGAGGCATGTTGAACCTAGTGAAGAGAAAAAATAAATATTACATCCCCTTCCTTTTTATTCCTAATTTTTATTATTCTACAGTGTTTCATTTCTCCAACTAGATATTTTTCTTCTTTCATTTTCACTTTTTCATTGGTTTTGGGAAACTAATTTAAGGTCGCCATAATGTTTAAAATTAATGTGAAGGTTTTGTGCTGTCTGCGTGTGAGGACTTAAAGAAACCAACATGATGCTAGATTGTACACAAACTGGAGAAAAGACAAGAAAAGAGAAGAAAAGAAAAGAAAAGAAAAGAAAAGAAAAGAAAAGAAAAGAAAAGAAAAGAAAAGAAAAGAAAAGAAAAGAA